>JBBPLF010001090.1:0-11958 GCA_038089615.1 Aureoboletus auriporus
AAGCAGTCCGATCATTTATTGGATTTTGCAACTTTTATCGAAAATTCATATCCAACTTCTCCACCAAAGCAAAACCACTACACGACCTCACCAGAAAAGGAGCAAAATGGGAATGGACAAAGGAATGCGAAGAAGCCTTCCTCGCCATCAAACACACCTTCACCCAGAAACCCGTCCTCCAAATGCCTGATGTCACCAAACCTTTTACTGTCATGACGGACGCTTCCTTAACCACCATAGGAGCCGTTCTCATGCAAAGCGATAGCAATGGAGATCTACACCCCTGCGCCTACCTCTCCAAAACCCTATCACCCGCAGAACGAAACTATGATATATATGACCGAGAACTCCTAGGGGTCATTCGCGCTCTCGAAGAATGGAAACACTACTTGCAAGGAACAGGACCTCCTGTAACCATCATCACCGATCACAAGAACCTTACGTACTTCAAAACCCCTCAGAAACTTTCCAGACGACAGGCACGATGGATGTTATTCCTCCAAGACTTTGACCTCCACTTTTCTTCCGTACCAGGGACACAAATGGGACCTGCTGACGCCCTATCTTGTCAAGACACCATAGATACGACTGCAGATAACCAAGCAGTTACTCTTCTCCCCGAAGATATCTTTATCCGCACCCTTGACGTTGCCCTTGTTGAGAAAATCGCGGAATCCACCCTCTTGGACCCCTTAGTCCTTACTGCTCTTAAAGCATTGGACGAAGGCACCCTGCTTTCCAAATCTTCACCCCACGACTGGGACTATACCGAGGGCATGCTACACTATAAACATCGACTCTACATCCCAGAACCCGCACGACAGGGGCTCGTCCGACTCATCCACGAAAGTGACCATGGTGGACACGGAGGAATTTTTCGTACCACCAACCTCATACAACATGATTATTGGTGGCCAGGTATGACCACCTTTATCTGCAAATTTGTCCACGGTTGTGCAGTCTGCCAGGCCAACAAAACCAATACCCACCCCACCTCCCCTGCGCTGACACCCCTCCCCTCTACCTGCACTCACCCTTTTCAGCAGGTTTCCGTTGATCTCATCACCGACCTTCCGTCCTCCCTCACCTTTGATTCTATCATGGTCGTGGTCGACCATGGCCTTACAAAGGGGGTAATCCTCATCCCTTGTCATAAAACCATCGACGCTGCCGGAGTAGCCCAACTATTTTTCACTAATGTATTCCGACATTATGGACTCCACGACCATTGCATATCTGATAGAGGACCCCAATTCGCATCCGCCTTTGCACGAGAACTGGCCAGACTCCTGAAATACGACCTAAAACTATCATCGGCATATCACCCTCAAACTGATGGAGAAACCGAACGAGTAAACCAAGAACTTGAAACCTACTTACAAATATTCTGTGATGGACACCCAGAACGATGGGCAGAACTACTCCCAATGGCGGAGTTCTCCCATAATTCCGCCGTCCACTCATCCACCCTGAGGTCCCCTTTCGCCCTCATCTTAGGATATGAACCCCGCTCCTATCCTCCAATCGGAAAGACGTTCCTCCCTGCTCTAGAAACACGCCTATCCGAGCTAGAGGAAGCCCGACGGGAAGCCCTTGCCACACATGAGAAGACCCAACGGATCATGAAGGAACGAACCTCTTCCAAGTTTCGCCCCTGGATAGTCGGAGACAAAGTCTGGCTAGAAGGAAGAAACCTCCGACTACGATACCTATCCAGGAAACTGTCCCCTAAACGAGAAGGACCATTTGAAATCACACAGGTCATCTCCCCTGTGTTGTATCGCCTCAAACTACCGCCCACCTGGAAAATACACGATGTCTTCCACGCCTCTCTCCTATCCCCTTATCGAGAAACTGCGGAACACGGCCCCAACTTCTCAGACCCACCGCCCGAGCTGATCGGCGGAGAAGAGGAATACGAAATAGACTCCATCCTCTCACACCGCGGTACACGAGGACGAAGGCAGTACCTGGTGTCTTGGAAAGGATACTCCGCAGCAGAAAACACCTGGGAACCAGAAGGAAACCTCCAACATGCACAAACACTCCTGAACGAATATAAGTTCGCTCGACCAAAAGACTTCCCCCAGTAAATGCTCCGAAAGAGAAACTTCGAATTCCAACCAGGTCTTCCTTTCCACAAATTCTTCTTCCTCTATCGCAACAACCTCCCCCCATCTCACCCCCTTGAACACCAATACTTCTGCAACAGACTATACAGCGGCTGCCCTTGGCACTACGAATCATGACTCAACAAACCCCCTCCTCCTCGAACACCCACCGCAACTGCATCATGGCTAGGGGAACTTACGAATCCCTTATGGCCCAGAAGAATCACCTAGAGCTGCCCTACCCCTATTACGTCTGCTCCAATCGTCTCCCCCCTCGTCTGCGAAGGATTCTCTTCGCCTCTGTCTTAACCACCCCAGCCCTCACCGTACGCATGGAGCTAGATCTGCGATACAACTATGACAAGAAAACCAAGGACTTATGCAACCTCTTCCGCACATACCAAGTCATACGCCTTGCCGCCCAAACTCTTGTCCCCCATGACTCCCCTGAACACTTCGTAGCCACTATGCAAACCGGAGTGGACGAAGCACGCTCCCTCATACTTGACCTCCTCTACGAAGAGGGATTTGGACATCTCGTCGACCGCATCGACGAGAACCTACTCCGTCCCATTGTGGAGCCATTTTTCGATATCATAAGTGTCCACGAATATAGGACCTATGTCGGAGATGCCCCCTGTGCCATCCCCTTCGACCCTTACCTTGACACACCAGTATCCGTTGAAAGAACTCCTTCCCCTGTCCTCCAAGTCCCCCCTCCTCGTTTCCCTGAAAGGACATACTTTCCTGCCCCAATTTCCATCCCTGAATCCCCAAAAATTGACACCCATGCCCCCGCTCCCTCCAGCATTTCAGAAGAGTCTCCAGTGGCAACCCGTTCGCCCACTCCTGCCCCTGAGAACATGCAACGAGGAGCTCTCACTCGCCATGAGAGCCTGCTACCTCCGAGACTTCCCCAGACGACCCTGAACACCTTAGGGGATACCCTGCGCCCCCTCCTTCATTCCTTTCGAGGGATCAGATCGACTTCCCTGGATGGAGCAGGAACTTCTCGGGACCCTATCAACGTCGACACTTCCACCATCCCTACACGCCCTCCTAAGAAGAAACTCCGTTGCCACCAATACAGGAAGCCGGACCACGTCCGCGTCTTCTGTGGACGATATACCTGCCCCTGGTGTCACAAACATGCCCCAGGACATGTCCAGGCGAGATGCCCCAGGCGACGTTGTGGAGAATGTGATGAATACAGACACATTCGCGCCAATTGCCCAGTTTACAATGGGCTCGATCGAGATGACGGCTTTCTCGATGGGGACCTCGATTTCACCAACTACAAGGTCAACGAGGGAGATATCGACGGACCAGATCGTTGAGCAGGTGCTTCAACGTTACGAAGGGGGTAATGTTACGATTTTCCCCTATAACCCCTCTTTTCCTTACGTCTATGGACTCATCGTCTCTCCTTGTGTCTTTGCTAGACACCTATCTTCCTTCCCCTATTAGGCTCCTTTCATTCTGTCCTGATGAACGCGCCGAGTCACACCTGACGAACATGTAGCATCACACCTGACGAACATGCTGAGTTACGGTACACTTTCCAGTTACGGTACACTTTTACGATACACTTTCTACTTACGGTACATCCTTTTCTTACATAACGGACTAAACCCTCTCCTCATCATCATTCTCCTTATATGATGACTCGTGTTCCTTTACTCATCCAGATACATAGCCCGTACTACACACATCGCCTTACGCAGTGCACAGTCACTTAGTCAATACTGTGCACACTGGATTGCGCAGTATCTTGTATCATATAAGTAGCTACTTGACCTCACCTGTATCTCCCCAGCTAGTTCTACACAATCCAGTGTTGTTACTTAGCACATCCACAAGTCCCAAGTGTGTGCATTGGGTAGTGAGACACTTCTTCTCTTTGCTTCGCCCACAACAAGTCTCTGAACTACTTCAAGTATTCGCTGTGCTACGTTCCGATGCCCAGTGTTAACAGTGTCTGCTAATGTGTTCATGGTTTTTGGGGGACTCTTGGTGGTAACAGGCTCTCATGGTGAGTAAGAGCTCCTTATTGCATGTCCTCAAGGGCAGGAGTGGGCGAACAGGTAGTGACTGGAGAGTTTTCCGAAATGTTGGAGGAAGTGGGAGCATGAGTATTGATCTTAGGGGATTCTGGAATGGAGACTGGAGTGGGAAAATATGTCTGTTCTGGGGAATGAGGAGGTGGGATCTGGAGAGTAGGGGAGGAGGTCCTTTCAACAGTTACTGGTGTGTCCAGGTGGGGATCAAAGGGTATCGGACAGGGGGCATCTCCTACATACACCCTGTACTCATGGACACTCATGATGTCAAAGAACAGCTCTATGATGGGTCAGAGCAGGTTCTTGTTGATGCAGTCCACCAGGTGTCTGAATCCTTCCTCATAGAGGAGGTCAAGGATAAGGGAACGTGCTTCGTCCACTCCAGTTTGCATGGTGGATACAAATTGTTCTGGAGAGTCATGGGGGACGAGTTGGTGGGCTGCAAGGCAGATGATTTGGTAAGTTTGAAAGAGGGAGTACAAGTCTTTAGTTTTCTTATCGTAGTTGTAGCACAGGTCTAGTTCCATGCGTAGAGTGAGGGCTGGGGTAGTCAAAACAGAGGCAAAGAGGATTCTTTGCAGATGAGGAGGGAGATGATTTGAGCAGATGTAGTAGGGATAGGGTAGTTTGAGGTGGTTCTTTTGGGCCATGAGGGATTCATAGGTCCTTCTTGCCATGATACAGTTGCAATGGGTTATCGAGGAAGGGGGATTGCTGGGTCATGATTCATAGTGCCAGGGGCAACCACTGTACTTCTGGTTACAGAAGTATTGGTGCTCTAAGGGGTGAGATGGGGGAAGGTTGTTGTGATAGAGGAAGAAGAACTTGTAGAAAGGGAGACCTGGTTGGAATTTGAAGTTTCTTTTTTGGAGCATTTACTGGGGGAAGTCTTTTGGTCAGGTGGATTTATATTTGTCCAGGAGTGTTTGTACATGTTGGAGGTTTTCATCTGGTTCCCAAGTGTTTTCTGCTGCAGAGTACCCTCTCCAGGATACTAGATACTGCCTTTGTCCTCATGTTCCACGGTGTGAGAGAATAGAATCTATCTCGTACTCTTCTTCTCTGCCGATCAGCTTGGGCGGTGGATCCGAGAAGTTGGGGCTGTGTTCTGCAGTCTCTCGATAAGGAGATAGGAGGGAGGCATGGAAGACATTGTGTATCTTCCAGGTCGGTGGTAGTTTAAGGCAGTATGACACAGGGGAGATAACCTGTGTGATTTCAAATGGTCCTTCCCGCTTAGGGGATAGTTTTCTTGATAGGTACTGCAGTCAAAGGTTTCTTTCTTCCAGTCAAACCTTGTCGCCAACTTCCCAAGGATGGAACTTAGTGTTTAAAGGAGGAAGGGTTGTAACCCTAGGGAACATACCTGAGTGCTTAAGTGGGACTTAACGTCGAACATAGTGGTTACTGGTCAAGAGTATTATTCAAACTCAGCTACTGAGTTTGTAATATATACCTATAGTGGCTGTACACCACGTGACAGTTGCTACTACTTATCAACACTCCCCCTTGCTTAGTATACTAGGGTAAACGTAAGCATGATAGGCCATAAGGGCGTTAAGAGGAAGGAGAAGGAGAAGCAAGAAAAAGGGAGGTCATCCGCATAGCCTGAGGAAGGCGGCGAGAGTATTTGAGACCCGTCTCAATCTGTTGAATTTGTGTAGAATTCCAGACCCAATTGACTGCGGTACTCAATGAATTTAACTTTGCCGAGGTTTTTGGTAAACATGTCGGCGGGGTTTTCGGTCCCAGGGACGAATAGCAGTTCGACCTGTTTTCACATCATCACTGCGTCACGTACAAAGTGATAACGTATGGGGATGTGTTTGGATCGTTTTTCAGTGACGGGGTTCTGGGCAAGGAACAGAGATCCTTGGTTGTCGCCGCATACTGGGATGGGGTTGAGGTTGTATCCGAGTTCTCCCATCATCTGATGAATCCAAATGGCCTGGCGTGTGCAGTCGCTCAAGGCCATGTACTCTGCTTCCGTCGAAGAGAGTGCTGTGGTTTTTTGAAGGTGTGAATTCCACAGAAAAACACCATTGGCCAGCTTTAGGTAGAAGCCAGTCTGGGAGTGATAGGTGATCTTGTCCTGTCCCCAGTCCGCGTCCGTACATGCAATAATGCCTTTGTCGCTGTCACCGTCATAGACTAGTGAGTAGTCCTGTGTGCCAATCAGGTAGCGACAGATGTACAGAGCCTTTTCTAGGTGTTCATGGGATGGGTTGGCCGACATTCGAGCGAGTTGCATGACCGCATATGCAATGTCTGGACGGGTACTGATCATGAGGTACATTAATGAGCCAATAACTGTCTGAAAACGCGTCCGCAATTCTGGGTTGACAGTGGCATCATTCTTCGCTGGATAATATCCTTGCGGAAGGGGTGTCGGGGCAGACCTGGCGTTTGTCATGCTGCATCGTTCCAGTACTTTGAGTAGGTACGACCGTTGGTCAAGGAATATTTTCTTGCCAACACGACGGATGTTCATCCTCAGAAACTCGCGAGGTTCACCGAGGTCGCGACATTCCCATTTCTTCATAAAGGCCCCTTTAACCTTGTCTACAAAGGCTTTGTCGGGTCCGCAGAATAGGGCGTCGTCTACGTAGACTATCGCTAGGACTAGCTGTTTGCCTTTGCGATAAATGAAAAGTCCGGCATCTGTTTTGAGACGCTTGAATCCGAGTTCCCTCATGGATTGGTCGAGGGCGCGCCACCAGGCTAATCTGGCTTGCTTAAGGCCATATATAGCGCGTAAAAGTCGGAGGACTTTCTTTCCTTTTAGTTCGGGTGGAGAGAACCCTTCAGGAAACTCCATATAGAGTTCCTCTTCCAGTATGCCATATAGGTAGGCGAATCGCACGTTGAGGCTGGTGATATACCAGTTCTCCAAGGCTGAAAGGGCGAGCATGGCCCGCACCATTTCAAAATGTACGACTGAGGAGAATATTTGATCAAAATCTGTGCCTTCCACTTGGGAGAAGCCTTTCGCAACTAGGTGGGCTTTCTTACGGCCATCGGTTTTGACGTCAAAAACCCATTGGTTCTTGATGATCTTTCAGTTGGGGGGTTTGTTGACCACTTCCCAGACCTTTCGATCTTTAAGTATTTGAAGCTCGTCCTCACAAGCTTTTCGCCACAGTTTCTGTTCGTCATGTGGTAGACGTTGTATGTCTCGGTAAGACCATTCACGGTAATTCACGTTGGTGGACTCATCCGAAGCTGGTATGGCGCATTTGCACAGAAAATCGGCAAGCGCGTCTCCCCCTTCTGTGGTCAACCTCTCGACATCGGATTCCGACGGAGTGGGAGAGGGAGGGAGATGGCCAGGGATCATTGGTGAGTCTGTACCGGAACCGGGGACGATGGGCGGCGCCACCTCAGAGCTGAGGCCAGGAGCACCAGAGCCGGAGTTGGGTCGATGCCAGGCAGAGCCGTGTTCGGCATCCTGGAGCTGATCGAGGGGATTGCCCCGCTCGCCATAGATGTTGCCGGGGCGAAGAGGGGGTTGCCTGATGCGTTCGGATCGTCGTGGGAGTGCAGGGGGACCCGAGGGAGGGGCCCAATGTTGTCTAGGCGGGGTCTGAGGAGGTGGGGCCATAGGACTAGCCGGGCGAGGTGCAGGAGGACAAGGAGGACTGTTGGGAGCGGGTTCCGCATCAGACCAACTGTCCTCGGCAGAGGAGGATGAGGAATCAGTGTCCTCATGGGAGTGGCGCTCAATGGGAGGCCTTGGGAGAGGCTGATGTGGTTTTGCGCCAGGACAGCGGGGAAATAGGTGCTCATCAAAGATGGCATGTGCAGAGATATGAAGCGCATTGTTGGGCTTCATGAACAGGAAGTTGGTAGTACTTCCCTCGGCAACACCCAAGTAGATCATTAGTTGGGATCTGGGTTGGAGCTTTCCTTCCCGAGTCTCAGGGGCAAGGTGTGCATAAGCACCACAGCCGAAAACGCGTAAGTGAGAAATGGAAGGTTTCTCCCCCTGAAGCAATTCCAGGGGGGCTTTCCAATTCAGGCGGGCGTTGGGGGTGCGATTGTACACATGAGCCGCATGTAGGAATGCAAACTCCCAGTAGGATGATGGTAGGCAGGCATGTAAGCGCATGGCCTGTGCTTTTTCCATCAGGGTGCGAATAAATCGCTCCGCGCGACCATTTTGCTAATGTGCGTAAGAGGCGGATTGTTGGATATTGATGCCGTTATCGCACATATACTCTTTGAATGCCTTGGAGGTGTATTCGCCTCCTGCATCGGAACGCCAGTGTTTGACAATGGCATTGTATTGAGTGCGGATAAAGGCGAAGAACTGTTTTACAGTCCGAAGTGTTTGGTCCTTGGACTTAATACAGACGACCCATCCCATGGATGTATAGTCATCATAGAAGACGACAGCGTACTTGTATTTGTGGTACGACTCAATCTCAAAGGATTTAAGGTCTGAGTGGATCAACTCAAAGGGAGCAGAAGCCCGCATCTCGCTATGAGGAAAGGGTCGATTGGGCTGTTTACCCATCTCGTATCCAGGACATATGGGTCTCTTGGACGGGACGGCGATGTTGGGGAAATCCTTCAAGTGGCGCTTGGCGGCCTTCAGTATCTCATTGGAGGGGTGGCCAAGCCGGCGATGTATGAGATCATAATCCAAAGAGGCGGTCATAGAATGCTGCGCATTTGGATGCATGGCAGGTGCTTTGATCCAGTACATGGTGTCGCTGTGACTGTGAAAGGTAAGGATTGTTCAATCCCCACATTTGTCGTAAAAGGAGATGTGGGTAGGCCCATTCTGAAGGGAGAGACAGGGGTCTCTGAGCAGGATACCCATGGATATCAATTTAACGTTGCAATCAGGCATGTAAATTACCAGCGATAACTGCACAGATAATCCGTTAAAGTTGATAATGACAGTGCCAACGCCGAGTATGCGGGCGGTGCCATTGGCAGTCTGGGAGTGCATTGGCTTGTCATATGCACGATATTCAACATAATCGGAGTGATCATGTGTAAAGTGGGATGATGCGCCGGAGTCCAGTAGCCACACATCGGGTGGTGTCTTAGTTGGGTTTGCTCATTGTTTTCCTTTGCCATTGTGCTTGTCGCAATCGTCACACATAGAGTATGGAAAGGTAGTAGGATTGTCCGATTTATCTACTACAGGTATGGTACACGATGTATATAAGTGCATGCTCTGAGGCATAAAAGCATCAGTACCTGAGTAGGACGGAAGGGGGGTAGGGACTTGCCATAGTGCCGCATCCTCGAAGAACCGAGAGACATAGTCGTCTCGTCCTTCATCTCCGAGGCTCACTGTGTCGTCGTCATCAACCTCCATGCCGGTATCCTCCCAAATGGAGTTGAAGAGGACCTGGTCGTCAGGGATCGGTGTGATCTGAGACATGAGGGACGAGCGAACATCGTGGTTGGCAATTGGATCTAAGGTCCGCACGGTTTGAGGGGTAGGGGTAACCCCAAGACGATGTGCCAGTGATATGGTGCATTGGGCATGAGGGAAGGCGGGGGGTCCATAGTGAGCAGCCCCGGCGGAGTGTGCCAGGGTGCGTGGGTCGACAGCAGGAGAGGAGAAGGAGGTGTCAGCAGGGGAGAGAATGACGTCTTCCCGAAGGAAGTTGGCAAAGGCGAAGGAGGCAGCGGGAGCAGTGGTATTGGTTCCAAAGTCCGATTCGTCGGCGTCGTTGACGTTAGCGCGACGCTTGTTGCGCTTGTCTTGACCGGTAGTGGAGCGCTTGCCCTCACGCCTTTTGGGACGTGATTCCTTGTCATCGCCCTTGGTGTCCTCGTTTCCCTGTTGCCGGGAGAAGGAGGGGTCTCCCTCTTTCCGCTGGACGTTGGAGACCTTGTTGGCCTGTGGCCCTTGTTGCTGGCGCTGTTGTTGGCGTTGTTGTTGGGAAGGTTCTGGCTTACACTTGGAGGCATACTGCTGCCAAGCTGTGGTCGTCATCTTTTCCAACTCGTCCATAGTGGGGTTGACGCCTGTAGTCGTCTGGGAGGTAGTGCCGCCCATAACGTTGGCGGCCTTGGTGTTGAGGACTTGGGTGGCGAAGTCCGCATACCTGGGAAGTTTGGCGAGAGTAAACATCACCTTGAGATCATCGTTGATCTTGTAGTTGAACTCCGCGAGGTTAGCGAAGTGAGAGTTGAGCTTGGCAAAAGCCAAAGCGGGGTGGTTGTTCTCAGGGATTGTCAAGACTAACATAGCCTTGAACTCAGTGTAGGCGGACGCAAGAGAGGGTACGTCATATTGGCTTTTGAGGGCGTTCCAGATCTTGAGGGCGGTGGAGTGATTGGCGTACTTGGAGGCAACGTGAGCCTCGAGGCGGAGAACGATGGAGCCGAGTGCTCGATCATCGGTGTCATCCCATTTTTGTTGGGCGTCGTTGTCGGTATCGCTGGGCCTTGTGCGCTTCATGGGTCCTTGCCATGCGCCTTGAGATTGGAGGTAAGCCTTCATCTCTTGAGACCAACACTTTTAGTTGGTGCCATTGAGTTTAGCAATCGCATTGAGAGTGGAGAAGGACATGGTTGGTTTCTAAGGGGATAGGCGTCAGTATCCATTCGATATGTATGAACAATAAGGAAGGAGAGCGGTCAAAGACCGCATCGTCTGAAACGTCCAGAGCCCAGGAAAATGGAGGGACATAGTCTCCCCATGTGCTCGGGATGGTTTGACCATGCTCCCTGAGCGTGTCCACATCAAGGGAGTGTCCAGAGGATGGTCGATGTTCCACACGTTCAAGCGTTTCCACATCAGAACGGCGTAGGCATTCACCTAGGGCTGTGGCGGCGAGATGCCCGCTCAGCCACAAGCCCAGGGCTCATAACCTATTGAAAGGAGGAAGGGTTGTAACCCTAGGGAACATACCTGAGTGCTTAAGTGGGACTTAACGTTGAACATAGTGGTTACTGGTCAAGAGTGTTATTCAAACTCAGCTACTGAGTTTGTAATATATACCTACAGTGGCTGTGTGCCATGTGACAGTTGCTACTACTTATCAACAAATCCAGGACATCCCAACTTTTTGGATCACAGGAGTAGTGATGGCTCACCTACTCCTTGGCCACCTTTCCTGCAATTTCACCAGAACCTACATCCCCTATGGATATATCTCCACAAAGACCTCAAACAACTGAGGATCACCATAGAGGTTCTGTTCGTCATCCTTTCCCTGCAATTTGGCAACCTCCGCAAAGAGGTAGAGAACCATTGCAGATCTTTCACTCACATCCTTATCAAAATCAACAAACCTTTGATGAACGCTCTCGGAATCAACCACTGAGATGATCTGCTCATAATCCTCAACCAAGGATCGTACCAGACAACACCTATGGCAATAGACCAGCTATAGAGATCAAGTGAGATCTTCAAAGAGATGTTTCCCTGGAACCTAACCAGGAGGAGCTACAGAATGATGATAGACCTACAAATGAAATGGATGATCTTGAAGAAATGTACAGTAACAAGTGGATTAAACACCACTTCTCAGCAGCTGTTACATCAGGAGATCGCACCATGCTTAAGCAGTATTGGGATATTGCAAAGCTCCCAGCTTCAGAGAGAGAAGACTGGTATTGAGCATGTCAGGACGAAATCAAGTCCTTGCACGAAAGGAAAGTTTGGGAACTAGTTGATCTACCAAAAGGATGTCAAACTATCAAAGGGAGTTGGGTATTTGCTATACAATCAGGCAATCGCATCAAAGCTTGCTTTGTTGCGAAAGAATTCACTCAAATCTTTGGAATCGATTATGAAGAGACCTTTTCACCAGTAG
>JBBPLF010001091.1:0-11956 GCA_038089615.1 Aureoboletus auriporus
ATCTCCACAAAGATTCTATCCATTAACCCCTTTCCTGACAAACTCTTGGAATGGCTCAGACTTTCCAGAGTATTCCATGCTCAGAACAAAAGGATAGAAGATGTGTGAAAAGGATGGAAGGTTTTGGGATTAAACCCAGAGTCACAGGTATGAAGGGCAGGACATGTGGGAATCTACTCACATGTAGGTGGAAAAACCAATAGGTAATAATCAAGACGTAGAGCCTTCGATTAGAGAGTCAAGGATAGTAGTCGAGTGGTGTGGTTAACAATGTCCTCATCAAACTGCAGGACAGATGGAAGGCAGCATTCATAACCCCCATGGGACTCTTCGAACCAACTGTGATGTTCTTCGGCTTGTGTAACTCCCCAACAACGTTCCAGGCTCTAATGAATCATACTTTCACTGATCTATTAGTGGAAGGATGGTTAATCATCTTTATGGATGATATCCTTATCCACTCAAACAACCCAACTATACACCGGGAATGAACTTGTCAAGTCCTCCAACGACTCAGAGAACATTGCCTATCTTTGAAACTGAAAAAGTGTTTCTTCAACAAAGAGGAAGTAGAATACCTTGGGATGATCATCCAAGCGGACCAGATCCAGATGGATCCAGTAAAACTGAAGGCCATCCACGAATGGCAACCTCCCCAATCAGTAAAAGCAGTCTGATTATTCATTGGATTCTGCAACCTTTATAGGAAGTTCATCCCAAACTTCTCCACCAAAGCAGGACCCCTACACAACCTAACCAAAAAGGAAGCAAAGTGGGAATGGACCATGGAATACGGTGATGCTTTCCTAGCCATCAAAAAGACATTCACCCAAAAACCAGTCCTCCAGATGCCTGATGTCACAAAACCTTTTACTCCCCCACTGAATGAAACTATGACATCTATGACCGAGAACTTCTCAGAGTAATCCACACTCTAGAAGAATGGAAACATTACATACAGGGAACTGGACTCCCGGTAATGGTCATTACTGACCACAAGAACCTAGCCTACTTTAAGGAACCACAAAAACTATCCAGAAGGCAGGCATGATGGATGCTATTCCTACAAAACTTTGATCTTTCCTTTTCCCCAGTACCAGGAACACAGATGGGATCTGCAGATGTGCTGTCTTGATGGGACATCATGGACACTTTCCAGGATAACCAAGAAGTCACCCTCCTACCTGAAGACATCTTCATCCGCACTCTCGACTTTGCCTTGGTCAAGAAAATTGCTGAATCAACCCCATCCAACCCCTTGGTTGTCACTGCTCTTAAAGCCCTGAATGACGGAATCCCCCTAATTGCCAAATCCACACCCCAAGACTGGGAATATAATGATGGAATGTTGTATTACAAACATCGCCTTTACGTTCCAGAACCAGCACAACATGGACTTATCTGCCTCACCCACGAAAGAGACCATGGCGGACACAAAGGATTCTTTTGCACCACAAACCTCATGCAACAGGATTATTGGTGGCTGGGAATGACCACCTTTATCCACAAATTTGTCCAAGGATGTGCAACTTGTCAGGCCAATAAAGTCAACACACACCCCACCACTCTGGCATTAACACCACTCCCATCCTCTTGTACTTGCCCCTTCCAACAAGTATCCATTGACCTCATCACTGACCTACCTCCATCCAACAACTATGACTCTGTTATGGTCATGGTCGACCATGGGCTTACGAAGGGGGTAATCCTCATACCCTGTTACAAGACTATTGATGCCACAGGAGTTGCCCAACTTTTCTTCACAAACATATGTATTCCAACACTACAGTCTACACGACTACTGTATCTCTGACGGAGGACCACAGTTTGCATCAGCCTTTGCACAAGAACTTTCCAGACTCCTGAAATACAATCTAAAACTCTCATCCACATACCATCCTCAGACTGATGGAGAAACAGAACAAGTAAACCAAGAACTCAAAACCTACCTATGCATATTCTGTGATGGACACCCAGAATGATGGGCAGGACTACTCCCCATGGCAGAATTTTTCCCATAATTCCGCCATTCACTCCTCTACCCAAAAATCCCCCTTCTTCCTCATCCTGGGGTACAAACTCCACTCTTATCCTCCAATCGGAAAGATGTTCCTCCCTGCCCTGGAATCATGACTGTCCAAATTAGAGGAAGCCCAACAGGAAGCTCTTGCTGTACATGAGAAAACCCAATGGATCATGAAGGAATGAACTTCCTCAAAGTTCCACCCTTGGGAAGTTGGAGACAAAGTGTGGCTGAAAGGAAGAAACCTTCAACTGCGGTACCTATCAAGGAAGCTGTCCCCGAAACGAGAAGGACCATTTGAAATTACACAGGTCATCTCCCCTGTATCATATTGCCTTAAACTACCACTGACCTGGAAAATACATGATGTCTTCCATGCCTCCCTCTTATCCCCTTATCGAGAGACTGTGAACCATGGCCCTAACTTCTCAGACCCACTGCCTGAGCTGATTGGTGGAGAAGAAGAATATGAAATAAACACCATTCTCTCACACAGGAGAACACAAGGACGAAGGCAACACCTTGTATCCTGGAAAGGATACTCAGCAGCAGAAAACACCTGGGAACCGGAGGGAAACCTCAAACACGCACAAACCCTCCTGGACAAATATAAGTCAGCCCATCCAAGGGACTTTTTCCAGTAAATGCTCTGAAAAAGAAACTTCGAATTCCAACCTGGTTTACCCTTCTACAAGTTCTTCTTCCTTTATTGCAATGACCTTCCACTGTCTCACCTCCTTTGAACACCAATACTCTGTAACAGGAAGTATAGCAACTGTCCCTGGCACTACAAATCATGACCCAGCAAACCCCCTCCTCACTTATTTCTCGCAACTGCATCATGGTCAAAGGAACTTATGAGTCTCTCATGGCACAAAACAACCATCTTCAGCTACCTTATCCATATGTCTTCTATTCAAATTGCCTCCCAACCCACCTAAGGAGAATCCTCTTCGCCTCTGTCCTAACCACCCCTGCCCTCTCCTTGCATATGGAGCTGGACTTACGCTATAACTTAAGAAAACCAAAGACCTATGCAACCTCTTCAGAACCTACCAAGTCATCCGCTTGACAGCCCATCAACTCATTCCTCACGACTCCCCAGAACAATTCATATCCATCATGCAAACCAAAGTAGACAAAGCACGTTCCCTCATCCTTGACCTCCTCTACGAGAAAGGATTTGGACACCTAGTAGACCACATCGACGAGAATCTGCTCCGACCCACTGTGAAGCCATTCTTCAACATCATGAACATCCATGAATACAGGACTTACATAGGGGACACCCCATGCACCATACCATTCAATCCCCACCTCAACACACCTGTGTCCGTCAAAAGGACCCCCTCCCCGGTCCTCCAAGTCCCATCTCCATGTTCTCCCAAACAAACATATTTTCCTGCCCCACTCTTCATTCCAGAATCCCCAAAGATCAATACCCATGCCTCCACTACCTCCTACGTTTCAGATGACTCTCCAGTTGCAACCTGTTCCCCTACTCCTGCCCCTGAGGACATGCAACAAGGAGCTCTTACTCACCATGAGAGTTTGTTATCACTGAGACTCTCCCAAACCACCCTAGACACCCTTGGAAACACCCTTCGCCCCATACTCCATTCCTTTTGAGGAACCAGATGAACATCCCTCAATGGAGCAGGAACTTCTCAAGACCCCATCAACATTGAGACTTCCAACATTCTTGCACGCCCTCCCAAGAAATGACTCTGCTGCCACCAATGCGGAAAGGGAGATCATGTCCAGATCTTCTATGGGAAGTACATCTGCCCCTGGTGCCACAAATGAGCCCCAGGACACGTCCAGTCCAAGTGTCATCAACAACAATGTGGAGAATGCAATGAATATGGGCACATTTGCGCTTATTGCCCAGTTTATAATGGGCTTGACTATGATGACAGCTTTCTCGATGGGGACCTTGACTTCACCAACTATGAGGTCAACGAGGGAGATACCAACGGACTTGATCACTGAGCAGGTGCTTTAGCATTACAATGGGGGTAATGTTACAAGTTTTCCCCTATAACCCATCTTTTCCCTATGTCTATGGCTTGATAGTCTCTCCTAGGACCTTTGCTCAATATACATCATCCGATCCCCATTAATTTCACTTTCCTGCAGTTCTACTTTCCTTCACTTTCCCACGATCCCACTTATTTCCAAATCAGACTACTTCTCCTCGGTATTGCTCTCTTTATGCAATACCTCATGTTCTCTCCACATCACATAGCCTAACTACTGTGGACCCAGCCTTGCACAGTACACAGCAACACTGCAGTAACTGCGTGCACTGGAATGCACAGTACCTAGACAAGTATAAGTAGCAGTACAAAGTCTTCTATATTCCCCAGCTAGTTCTATGCAATTCAGTGTTGTTACTCAGCACATCCATGAGTCTTAAGTGTGCATATTGGGTAGTTGTTAGAACTGTGCAGATGGACATAACCCTGGCGAAGTTTGGAGCAGAGTCTCGGCAGAACTTGGCTTCAGTATATATGCTGCGCCCTTACTGAACCCGGAGGTCCTGTATTTGTCAGAGGTCAGAGGTCAGAGGTCAGAGGTCACGAGAACTGTTAGGCTCAAGTGTAACGAAGGGGAAGACAGAGATGGAGATCAGATGGAGACCGGGAGGTCAGAGCAAGGAGAGGAAGATTGTTTGATTCAGTATTCAATTCAGTGTTCAACTCAATATTCAACTGAGGTTACAAAGAGAGTATGGAGGGGTTTATATACGGAGGGCGGAAGGGTCTAAGGTATAGAGTCGTGTAAATATCTCGGAGGTAGGTACAGAGTAAGAATGTATAAGGGTCGGAATGACAGACGGAGAATGGAACAGGGAAAAGTGACAGTCAGGGAAACTAGGGATGAGTGACAGATGTAGAATGGAAGATATGTACGAGATGACAATGGAAGAATATAATAGTATAAATGAAAGGGTCCAGAGAATGGAGATACCTGAGTGCACATGATTGTGCCGGAGTTGTCACAGGATAACCAGAGTTGCATCACAGTGGCTGGAGTTGGACTTGGATAAAATCTGGGATATGACAGTAGTGAGATTTTCTATTGCTTCACCCACACCAAGTCTTCGTACTACTTCAAGTGTACGCTGTGCTCTGTTCCGATGCCCAGCATTAACAAAAACAACACCTGCCTCAAGAATACATACAACCAGATTGTAAAAGAAATGTGAGTACTCTACTAGTATATGCACATATATTGCACTTTTTGGACTGATTACAACCTTGAATAGGACTGCAAACAAAATCTTGTGCCATATGAGCATCTACCGATACCTACAACAAGAGACCCCTTACGTCATGGATCTTATTCACAAAAAGAAGCTTGAGATGCAGAATAAACTTGTCCATGAGGTAGGTAACATGTTCCATTACAACTGCATAACAATCTTACAAAACATTTTGGTATTGTATACATTCTAATGATGCAAGTCATTTTCGCCCAGTGATTGGTTCTTATGCAGCACCCAATCCTCAGAGGAAGCCACTCAAACCTCCAGTTTTAACAAAGGATAGACTTGGTTTCAATCATCCTGAGCTGGCTCACCTTCTCTGTCCCATCTGCCATCTTTCGGAGATATTGGATGATCCAGTTGAGTAAGTACTAATCTAAGCACTGAACATCAAGTAAATGCTAACAGTACATCATAACAGGACCAGGAAGAGAATCATATCCGGAATATCAAGGTTACCATGCAGAAAAACCCTGCATTTCTCTATGCAAGAGACATTGCAGGTAAAAACTTCGACCCTGAGGATGTTGCTTCTGGTTACATGCATGGATACTTGGTTGAATATGTAAGTAATGTGTAAGTTTTGTATGGTTTGCTCATTTTTGCGTGGGTTATGAAACACATTTTCACATCACCATCGTTGGCCCTCTCCACTTCAAAGACCCACAACACACAGTCCAGCAATAGTAAACTCCACAACATGAGGCAGGTTGAAGCCAATCATATTGCATACACTGCAGCACATGTGAGTCTTTCATTTCCCTATAACTCTAGTATTAATCTATATGTGATTAGGCTCATTTTGGTATTTGTTCACAAGTCAGATTCATGGACATTGATGCTGACTTCAAACTGCCCAACATTTACTACAAGATTGCAACATTTATTGGTGATGAAATATCTGAGGATTGGTCCAATGACCTCTGTTACAGTTTTTCCTTATGGCCCGTCTTTTCCCTATGTCTATGGACTCATCATCTCTCCTTGTGTCTTTGCCAGACATTCATCATCTCTTCCTTCCTAAATTCTCCTGCTTCCATTCCAGAATCCCTCAGAACCACACCCATTATATTCATCTTTGACTGGAACCATAAGGAACTCCTCGGAACCCCTCATGTTTACATTGTGTTCTTTGACTTCAGAACCACAACAGACTACATTCTTCTCCTCAGCATTGCCCTCCTGATGCAATGCCTCATGTTCCCTTATCACCATCACATAGCCATGATACTGCAGACTCCACCTTACACAATATGCAGCAGCACTGCTACTACTGCACACATAGGATTATGCAGCACATAGTTAGTATTGTTTAAAAGAGGAAGAGTGAAAACCCTAGGACTGGAAAATACCTTTAGTGCTGAAGTGGAACTTAATGTCAAACGTAGTGGTTACTGGTTAAGATCATCTTCCAACTCAGCTATTAAGTTCTTAATATATACTACTGTATAGTGGTCACATGACCTTTGCTGCATGGATGTGGTTCCATGGTTCCGGACACATTCCATGAGCATTGCTACTACTCATCAACACTCCCCCTTGCTTAGTGTACCAGGGGTAAATGCAAGCTTAAAAGACTGTAAGGGCACTAAAGAGAGAAGGGGAAGAGAAGCAAAATGGAAAGTCATCCACACGGCCTATATGAGGCAGTGAGAGAAGTGAGACCTGTTTTTGGTGAACATATTGGCAAGATTTTTGGTTCCAGGAATGAATAGCAGTTTGACCTGTTTCGACATCATCACTGCGTCGCATACAAAGTGATAATGGATGGGGATGTGTTTGAATTGTTTCTCTGTGACGGGATTCTGAGCAAGGAAGAGTGATCCTTGATTGTCACCGCATATTGGAATGGGGTTAAGACGGTATCCGAGTTTCCCCATCATCTGATGGATCCAAACGGCCTGGCATGTCCAGTTGTTTAAGGCCATATATGTACTCTGCTTCCATTGAAGAGAGTGCTGTGGTTTTTTGTAGGTGTGAGTTCCACAGGAACACACTATTGGCCAGCTTTAAGTAGAAGCTAGTCTGGGAATAATAGGTGATTTTGTCCTGTCCTCAATCCACGTCCATACAGGCAATGATGCCTTTGTCGCTGTCACCGTCATAGATGAGAGGGTAGTCTTGAGTGCCAATCAGGTAGCAACATATGTACAGAGCCTTTTCTAAGTGCTCTTGGGATGGATTGGCCAACATGCGAGCAAGCTGTGTTACCGCATATGCAATGTCTGGACAGGTACCAATCATGAGGTACATTAATGAGCCTATAACTGTCTGAAAGCACGTCCACAATTCAGGGTTGACAGTGGTGTTATTCTTCACTGGATAGTATCCTTGTGGGAGAGGGGTCAGGGCAGATCTGGCGTTGGTCATGCCACATCATTCCAGTACTTTAGGTAGGTATGACCATTGGTCAAGGAATATTTTCTTGCCAACATGATGGATGTTCATCCTCAGGAACTCGCAAGGTTCACCGAGGTCGTGACATTTCCATTTCTTCATGAAGACCCCTTTGACCTTGTCTACAAAGGCTTTATCAGGTCCACAGAATAGGGCATCATCTACATAGACTATCACTAGGACTAGCTGTTTGCCTTTGCAATAAATAAAAAGTCCAGCATCTGATTTAAGACACTCAAATCCAAGTTCCCTCATGGATTGGTCAAGGGTGTGCCACCAGGCTAATCCAGCTTGCTTAAGACTGTATATAGCACATAAAAGTCAGAGGACTTTCTTTCCTTTTAATTCGGGTGGAGAAAACCCTTCAGGAAACTTCATATAGAGTTCCTCTTCCAGTATACCATATAGATAGGTGGAACATACATCAAGACTGGTGATATACCAATTCTCCAATGCTGAAAAGGCAAGCATGGCCCACACCATTTCAAAACGTACAACTGGGGAGAATATTTGGTCAAAGTCCATGTCTTCCACCCACTTGGGAGAAGCCTTTTGCAATGAGGTGGACTTTCTTACAGCCATCGGATTTGACATCAAAAACCCATCAGTTCTTGATGATCTTTCAGTTGGGGGGTTTATCAACCACTTCCCAGACCTTTTGATCCTTAAGTATTTGAAGCTCATCCTCACAAGCTTTTTGCCACAGTTTCTGGTTGTTGTGTGGTAGATGTTGGATGTCTCGATATGACCATTCGCAATAATTCATGTTGATGGACTCATATATACAGTAGCTGGTATGGCACATTTACAGAGAAAATCAGCTAGTGTGTCTCCCCCTTCCATGGTCAACTGCTCAACATCA
Organism: Aureoboletus auriporus; assembly: GCA_038089615.1. Classification (NCBI taxonomy): domain Eukaryota; kingdom Fungi; phylum Basidiomycota; class Agaricomycetes; order Boletales; family Boletaceae; genus Aureoboletus; species Aureoboletus auriporus. Next base: position 8,554 of record JBBPLF010001091.1, read on the forward strand.
GATTCTGATGGAGTGGGAGAGGAAGGGAGGTGACCAGGGATTTGAGGAGAGTCCACACTGGAACCAGGGACGACGGGTGATTCCACCTCAGAACTAGAGGTGGCAGGTTGCTTTATGCTGGAACCAGAGCTGGAGCCAGAGTGGTGCCAGGCAGAGCCATGTTCTGCATCCTGGAGTTGGTCAAGGGGATGATGCCACTCGCTATAAATGTTTTCAGGTCGGGAAAGGAGCTGTTAAATCCTCTTGGAATGACGTGGCAGGGTAGGGGGACCCACAAGAGGGGCCCAGCATGGCCTAGGCAGTGTCTGAGGGAGAGGCTGCAGAGGTGGAGCCACAGGACTGGCTGGGCAAGGTGCAGGAGGACAAGGAGGGCTGTTGAGAGCAGGTTCCACATCGAATCAACTGTCCTCATAAGAAGAGGAGGGTGAAGAATCAGTGTCCTCATAGGAGTGGCATTCTGTAGGAGGCCTAGGAAGAGGTTGGTGTAGTTTGGCACTAGGACAGCAGGGGAATAAGTGCTCATCAAAGATGGCGTGTGCAGAGGTATGAAGCATGTTGTTAGGCTTCATGAATAGTACTCCCCTCAGCAACACCCAAGTAGATCATTAATTGAAATCTGTGCTGGAGCTTTCCCTTGCGGGTTTCAGGGGCAAGGTGTGCCATAGGCATCACATCCAAAGGCACACAAATGAGAAATGAAAGGTTTTTCCCCCTGAAGTAGTCCAAGGGGGGTCTTCCAGTTCAGGCAGGCATTGGAGGTGCAATTGTACACATGAGCCGCATGTAGGATTGCGAACTCCCAGTAAGAGGATGGGAGGCAGGCATGTAAGCGCATGGCCTGTGCCTTCTCCATCAGGATGCAAATAAATTGCTCCACACAACCATTTTGCTGATGAGTGTATGGGGTGGATTGTTGTATGTTTATGCCATTGTCATGCATATACTCTTTGAATGCCTTGGAGGTGTATTCTCCTCCTGTATCGGAATGCCAGTGTTTGATGGTGGCATTGTATTGAGTGCAGATGAAGGCAAAGAACTGCTGTACAGTCCAAAGGGTTTGACCCTTGGACTTAATGCAGACAACCCAACCCATGGATGTATAGTCATCATAAAAGACAACAGCGTACTTATATTTATGGTATGACTCAATCTCAAAGGATTTCAGGTCTGAGTGTATCAACTCAAAGGGAGTGGAAGCCCATGTCTCACTATGAGGAAAGGGGCAATTGGGCTGTTTTCCCATCTCACATCCAGGACAGATAGGTTGCTTGGAAGGGACAGTAATGTTTGGGAACTCCTCTAAGTGACGCTTGGTGGCCTTCAGTACCTCATTGGAGGGGTGGCCAAGCTGACGGTACATTAGATCATAATCCAAAAAGGCGGTTATGAAATGATTCACATTTGGGTGCATGGCAGGTGCTTTGATCCAATACATAGTGTCGCCATGACTATGAAAGGTGAGGATTGTCCAATCTGTACACTTATCGAGGAAGGAGATGTGGGCAGGCCAATTCTGAAAGGAGAGACATGGGTCTTTGAGCAGGGTACCCATGGATATCAGCTTAACATTGCAATCAGGCATATAAATTACCAGCAATAACCACAAAGATAATCTGTTAAAATTGATAATGACAGTTCCAGCACCAAGTATGCAGGCTGTGCCATTGGCAGTCTGGGAATGCATCAACTTGTCATATGCACGATATTCTACATAGTCGGAGTGATCATGCATAAAGTGGGATAATGCGCCAAAGTCCAGGAGCCACACATTGGGTGGTGTCTTCATCAGGTTTGCTCATTGTATACCTTTACCATCATGCTTGATACAATTGTCACACATAGAGTATGGCAAGGTAGTAATAGTATTGTCCAACTTATCTACTACAGGCAGTACACACGACATATATAATTGTGGTGTGGTCTGAGGCATGAAAGCATCAGTGCCTGAGTAGGGTGGAAAAGAGGTAGGGACTTGCCATAGGGCTGCATTCTCAAAGAACCAGGAGACATAGTCATCCTATCCTTCATCTCCGAGGCTTACCACATCATCATTGTCAATCTCCATGCCAATGTCTCCCCAAATGGAGTTGGAGAGGACTTGATCATCAGGGATTAAGGTGATCTGAGATATCAGGGAGGGATGGACATTGCAGTTGGCGATGGGGTCCAAGGTCTGTATGGTCTGAGGAGTGGGGGTGACCCCAAGACAGTGTGCCAGTGATACAGTGCGCTGGGTGTGAGAAAAGGCAGGAGGTCCATATTGGACATGAAAGTAGGTGACAAGTGTCAAATGTGGTTCCGTGTGGTTCCGGTTGAAGGTGAAAGGGTAAACATGGTTCCATGTGGTTCCGGTTGAGGGTGAAAGGGAGATGAGCAAGTGTGAGAGATAGATCCTTTCCTAGGTGTCTACATTCTTCCTCCGCAATGAAGGGGAAAGGAGTGAAGAAAAATGAGGAAGGAGATGTCAGTGGGAGCAAGGGTGACATCTTCCCGAAGGAAGTTGGCAAAGGCAAAGGAGGCAGCAGGAGTGGTAGTGTCGGTACTGAAGTCCGATTCATCAGCATCATTGACATTGGCGTGATGTTTGTTACATTTGTCTTGACCGGCATTAGAACACTTGCCTTCACACCTTTTGGGGTGAGTCTTTTTGTCATTGTCCTTGATGTCCTCATCTCCTTGTTGACGAGAAAAGGAGGGGTCTCCTTCCTTCTGCTGCATGTTGGAGACCTTGTTGGCCTGTGGGCCTTGTTGCTGGCGCTGCTGTTGAGAAGGCTCTGGCTTATGCTTGGAGGCATACTGCTGCCAAGCTGCAGTTGTCATCTTCTCCAGCTCATCTATGGTGGGGTTGGTACCTGCAGTTGTTTGGGAGGTGGTACCACCCATGACGTTGGCAGCCTTGGCATTGAGGATTTGGGTAGTGAAGTCCGCATACCTGGGAAGTTTGGCAAGAGTGAACATTGCCTTGAGATCATTGTTGATCTTGTAGTTAAGCACCTCAAGTGTGGCGAAGTGTGTGTTCAGCTTGGCAAAAGCTGAAGCTGGATGGTTGTTCTCAGGGATCATCAAGGCAAGCATGGCCTTGAACTCAGTGTAGGTGGAGGTGAGAGATGGAATGTTCTACTGGGTTTCCAGGGAGGTCCAAAGGGCTTTTGTGGTGTTGATTTTAGTGAACCTGGAGGCAACATGGGCCTCGAGCTGAAGGATGATGGACCCAAGGGCCTGATCATCAGTGTCATCCCATTTTTGCTGGGCATCAATATCAGTGTCAACAGGCCTGGTTTGTTTCATAGGGCTTTGCCAGGTGCCCTGGGACTGGAGGTACACTCTCCTGGGCCCAACGCTTGTAGTTGATGCTATTGAGCTTGGTGATCGAGCTGAGAGTAGAGGAGGACATGGTTGGTTT
>JBBPLF010001092.1:0-11928 GCA_038089615.1 Aureoboletus auriporus
CTAAGAGCCTGGACATCAACATATTTCGAAAGTAAAATTAGCTAGCTAACGTGTTTGGAATTGTTTGGGTCTGTGGCAAAAGACCGGCATCATCTTCCGTAGTTGTAGCGGAGATTGAAGCTACTCAGAGCCATGCTTATGCAATTATGTGAGGATGCACAATTAGGTAAGCCCGTAAAGCGCAGCCACTAGCCGCCTACTACTCACCAATAAAATGTCATAAGCATCCAGAGTGGTATACAATACATATAATGTGCATTCTATCATATTCAAATAATACTGGTACTTAAGCCCAGAGGGAGTGCAGGGGATGCATTGGGGATAATACAAACATCAGAAATGCGTGGGAAAAAGTCGGACATGTTGATTTTTTGATGCATTTCCCACGCATTTCCAATGTTTGTATTATCTCCAAAGCATCCCCAGCACTCCCTCTAGGCTTAAGTACCAGTATTATTTGAATATGATAAAATACACATTATATGTATTGTATACCATTCTGGATGCTTATGATATTTTATTGGTGAGTAGTAGGCGGCTAGGGGCTGCGCTTTACGGGCTTACCTAATTGTGCATCCTCACATAATTGCATAAGCATGGCCCTGAGCAGCTTCAATCTCCGCTACAACTACGGAAGATAATGCCGGTCTTTTGCCACAGACCAAACATTTCCAAACACGTTAGCTAGCTAATTTTACTTTCGAAATGTGTTGCTGTCCAGGCTCTAACAAGTATGTAAAAATATATACCGATATTGGAAAGTCACTCAGGCTGGCAGACGCGCGTGCTGATTGCGGGTCAGGATATTCGTCCTGCGACTACTTTCGGCACGGCAACGATTGCTCGTCCTATTGACATCCCTCAGTCACCTTTTCGGCCGATGGCTGTAGCCTGTAGGTAGTGTGCTTCATGCACATGTACTGTACAAGTGATGGACCTTATGGTTCAATCCAGTTGTGGATTAGGTTCATTTTGCCGAATTCCACGTCCGTCAACTCGCCGAACCTCCGAGTCTCAAGGACATAGAGGTCTCCAAAATCGCAAGTACCACATAAGCAAATGAGAAGCAGAAAGAGCAATGTGACCAAGCAAGCGGCAAGTAAGTAGAAACCGATGAGTACTGCCAAGCTGCCAACCCTGGGTGCTACAAAGGTATCCAACAAATACATACCTCCTTCTCTTCCACTTAGGCCCACATCATTTGCTATGCTAGATCTGACATGAAGGCTCACAAGCCATGGGATGACTGGAAAGGGAGCAGACGACCTCATGTAGAAATATTGTCTATTTTTTTCAAGTATGAGCATCGACGTTACGACTCCTTGTCTTCTTCGCTCCCTCACTTTCTTAACCATCGCCAACCGGAAACGAGCAGACAGAAGACTTCGCCCTGTCACGCGCGTTAGGTGATAGATAAAATCGCAATTTCCAGACTTTCCAATACGATCATGCAGCAGTCTGGTCCATGCTCATAAACTATATTTCTAGCCTGTCATCTCGACTTCTTCGACCTCTCCAGTCCAATTCCTACCTGTTCCAAGTCTGTCCTTGAGGGTCTTGTCTAATGGGGTTCGGAATCCTGTCCACCGGGTTTGTAGGCCCAATGTGCGTTGTGTTCGTGTTCGTGTTCGTCGTGTCAGTGGTCTTGTTGTCGACTCGCTGACCTGCCGTCTGGGGTTTCTGTAGTGCACCCTGTATGTCTGCTACGGCACTGCCTTTGGGTGTGTCAGGTGTCTCCTTTGTCGTCGCGTGATGACATCTTACTTGACTCCATGTTTCATTATCCAGGTGTTTCGGTCCTTGGAAAATTACCAGATTGTTCATATCAGATTGCGCAGGGGGTTCGTTTCAGTTCAACTCACGGACTTCGGAGTGCCGACCGATGATTGGCCCTAACACAAGTATTTATCTTCGGATAATGTAAAGAATTACATGTTGAAACAGTGAAGATCATGGTTTGACCAGGTTGATAAACTGTTATGGCGTCCTGCCAGGGAGAGATGACGCACGGATGAAAGGACACTGTTCTAAGTAATTCAGATGAATAAACAGGAAGCAGTCGTTTGGAGAGCTCATCGTTGTTGTTCAAAGGAGCGTGTCCTACCATACATTTCCGTTTTCAGGGCATTTTTATTTGTAGCATACAGAACAACTCAATTGCGAGTAGGTTTCTGCATCGATATTTGAAACCCATGTTTGAAACTCATGTCACCAGAACGGATGGACCCGAGACTAGGCTTCCGTTTGACGAGGGGAGTAGTCTGACCGTAGAAGCTATCATACCAAGGTATGCTCCCACAGGTATAGTAGTCCAGCGCGCCTGGCCACTTTCGATGGTCTGGACTGACTTTTTCGTTCCCAATTCCAGACGGGGGAGCGGGGCCCCGTGTGTCCCTCTCTCACCAGTCAAGTGACCAGCCGACGTTCGCAGACAGTCAATACTGCCAGCGATATTTCCTATTCTGCTCTGGGGCATATAATGCTCACCATGTTCCCCACATCCCCCCCGCCCAATCATGACAGAGAAAGCGAAGCAGAGCGAGTTTGGGAGGGCGGAGAAGAGAAACCTCAACCATACTTTCCTCGCCCAAGCCGCTGTCGCAGATCATGCACTCACTCCCCTCCAGGCCATGCGTACCTACTGGCGCGCCTTCTTGTGGTGTATGTTCATGTGTATCGGGGCGCTCTCGGGTGGTTATGATATGCAGGTTTGTCTACCTCTCCATTCATGCGTGCTCAGTTGCTTTTCGTATTTCGATCGATTAGCTCAGTGGTGGATTGTTGAGTGTCCCTCAATTTCGCTCCGACTTTGGGTTTGTGTGGAATGGTGAACCTGTTCTTCCTGCCAGTTGGCAAAGTGCATTCAGCTGTTCCAGCTCTATCGGCAGCGCATTAGGCGGTTTTTCGATGGGTTGGATCTCTGATATGTCGGGGCAAGCCTTTAAGCTCTCTGCTATTTCCATTAGCTCACTCCACCGCGACAGGCGACGTGGAGCTGTTGCATTCGGATGCGTGGCCTCTATCCTCGGCGTTCTCATTCAATTTCTCTCGCCCCCACATGCCAATGCGATACTCCTCGTCGGGAAGCTCATCAATGGTTCTTCTCTCGGTTTGCAACCCCTTTGATCATTTATATCCGGATCACTTAAGAGCATTGCTCTAGGAATATTTATATCTTGTGCCAGTGGTTACTGTGTCGAGGTATCTCCACTTGCTCTCAGAGGCATCTCCACCGCTGCTGTCGCTCTCGGGACCGTCCGTAAATCAACCTACGTCTATTGTCGCATCTTGTCACTGACCTATTTATAGTTGGTATCTTGTAAGCATTATTTGCACGATCTTACCGCCCTCCCGATTTGGAAGTGTCTTCGTCGACAGTATATCTACTAGTGTCCAACGAGGTACCGCTAACTGGACAACTGTCTATGCATACAGACTCCCAATGTAAGTAATCAATCGTATAAGCTCACGCCCCTAACTCGTTCTCTCAGCGCCCTCCAGTGGATTTTCCCTGTCGCCCTCTTGATCGGTCTTCCGTTTGCCCCCGAGTCCCCTTGGTGGTTGGTGCGCAAAGGTCGGTATGAGGATGCTGATACAGTACTCATCCATCTCGGGGGACCAATGATCGATGCCAAACTCCAGCGACAACAGCTTCGGGAGACAATCGAACTCGAGGAGACGTATACTGCAACATCGACTTACAAAGATTGCTTCAAAGGTGGGTCACTCCTGTCCCACCCTTGGACGATTTATTTAGCTTGCGACGTTCTAGGCGAAAATCTGAAACGTACGGCTATTGCTATAATGGTGTTTGTGGCTCAGCAAGGCACAGGTGAGATCGAAATGACTTGTCTATTCTAGTGACCCTCAGCATGTTTCAGGTCCCATCTTTATTTTAGCTTTCAGTACATACTTTTTCGAACTTGCTGGGTTTTCCACAAGCAAGGCTTTCGACCTCACTATGGGAGGGAATTCCATTGCAGTAAGTTCTACGATGCTCCTAGTGATCTCTGCATCATGACCTTTCTATAAGATTGTTGGAAACTTGCTGGGTTGTTATGGCGTTAACCGTATCGGCCGTCGTTTTCTCTTCAGCTGTGGGATGGTCGCCTGTACCATAATCTTACTTTTGATTGGTTTTATCTGGATATGGAATACGCATCAAAGCGCAAAATGGGCAGTCGCTGTCCTTGTACGTGCTCCCTGATATATTCCGTGCGTAAACTGATCAGTGATCTCCGCATTGCCGTAGACGATGATCTATCATTTTGTCTACAAGGCCACCCTGTAGGTTTCTTTGGCCCGAGTGCCAGTGCTTTGTCACGTTTTAACCTCGTTAAAAACGAACAGTCTTCCAGTGGCCTTTGTCATCTCCGCCGAAGTGCCGTCTGCCAAGCTGCGTTTGAAGGCGGTCGGTATCGCATATGGGTCCGTCTCACTTTGCAGCATGATCGTCTTCATCGTCGTTCCCTATCTGTGAGTGGTCCTGATATGTCCGCGCATTGTCTGGGACACTTATGTCCTATGCCCGCCCCCGTGCAGCGTGAACCCAGACGAAGCGAATCTCGGAGGCTACATCTGCTTCATCTTTGGAGGTATTTCGATTTTTGGGACCATCTGGGCCTATTCCTTTGTTCCTGAAACCAAGGGGCGCACCGTCGCTGAGTGAGTATTGTATTTTTAAATTTTATTCTTTCCTTGCGTTTCGTCTCATTCTCATGCCTTGTACACCTAGGCTCGATTTGTTGTACGAAATGCGGGTGCCTGCGAGGCATTTTGGGACGTATCGGTTGTATGATGACGATATGGCCACGCTTTGAAAGAGGAAGATAACGACGGAAATTAATGGACGGTTTGCAGACTTTTGCCAGTGAGGACAGGAATGAAATGTAAATTTGATGTATATTATGGGTCATCCCAGCGCTAACGTCGAGGATCTTGCTATATATATATATATCCAAGTGCTGCAAAATGCATCTCGTCACTTTTCAAGCTTGTAATGAACATATTGTGCCTCGATCGTCCACCTCATGATGCATCATTGACCAGCAAATTCTAACCCGGTAAGTATGTGGATATAAGTTCGAAAGTTCACGCGTCCCACCGATTGCGATGCGGCAACAGTTGTAATCCACCGAACGGCCGGCGGCGGTCAGGGTTTGATCACTTGACACAAGGCCACGTCAAGAGTGTACACTATACCTATAGATAAAAGAAACCGTGTCAAGGACACTACCCAACCACTTGGGATAAGTACAAAGAAAAGAAAAGAAAACTCAGGGCCTTTGCGACTGCAAGCGGCTTAGAAATCCACACCACACCGTCACTGCGCGCATTGTGTCCGTGCAACACCTTAAAAATTTTCAAGGAGGTCTTTTGACGTTAGCTTTCACCCATTAGACACTTAGGGGGGGGAGGGGGGGTGCATTTCAGAAAATCCGCGACCATTCTGCCACCGGTCCTATACCCGGTGAGTTCCAGCCGAGACCAAAAAAAAAGGATGGGATGGGACTAACGAGTACTACACTCACAGATATCAGACTCCTGTCAGCTCTTCTCCATCAGATTCACAGAGGCTTTCATCATAGAACACAGTTGCCAGTGGGAATAGCACAACGACAGCGGCTCCATGGATCGTAGGCCTGGCGGTGGGATTCGAAGGACACGGGTCAGGGTTTTGAACTGTGAGCCAGTGCAGAGCCGAAATGATGGATCGAGAAATGGTGTGGTGGAAGGGTTTGACGATCACCAGCGGCGACATGGTGAGGACTAAGGATCGGCAAATTTGCTTGTCCGACTCGGAACTTTGAAGACTTGCCTCGTTGACGCAGCGTGTCAATGTCTACCGCAATTGTTCACACTGGCTATGTGGTGTGATTGGATCGTCTTGTAACAAATCCATACACCCAGCGCAGACGTATTCCAATTTGGTACATGCCAGTACTAGTACTGCTGGAGCCTGCGGTTTGTCGGGCCGATCAAAGCAAGTTGAATGCACGCTGTCATCTCAGAAGATCTCGGATAAAAAAAAACATGAATCTATTTTGAGTCTATTACATCAAGAAGCCAGTACAAATATGACGGAACTCATTAGTCCGATGGCGCGTCCTCGGACTCGCAACATTCCCTCCAGTGTGACGCTTACCGCTGTCCATCTAGAGTAAAGAAACATATCGGTCAGCAAACAGTTACGAAAAAGAGAAACCAATCGACTCACATGCTTTTGACTCGTACTTGCCTATTCACAGATCACGGTCAGCAAATGGGTAAAAATAGTTGAGATGACGATGCACCTTTACCAACGATCACGTCCTCGGGGTTTTGGGCCTTACCCAACAAGTAGTTCTCAAGGATGGTCCGTGTGCCGGCGGCATAACGTGCTTGTGCATCCAACGTCGTGCCAGAGTAGTGCGGTACCATGCCGTTTCCGCCTCCGAGTGGGTTCTTCATCGTGCGCCACACGTGGTCTTTTGGAGAGGGCTGGACATCCCATACGTCACCGGAGTAGCCTAATATCAAGTGTGTGAGTGATCGGTAAATGCATGAGAAACTCAAATGAGACGAACCGCGGAGCTGGCCGCTCTTGAGCGCTGAGGCGACGGCATCCCTGTCACAGATGGCACCACGAGCAGTGTTGACTAACCATGAACCCTATTGCAATGCATGTCAGACGGATTCATAGGCATTCAATGAGGTACGTACGGGCTTGAAGTGGCTGAGAAGCTCGGTGTTGACAAGCCCCACGGTACCTTCATGGAGAGGAGCGTTGACAGTGACGACGTCACACTGAGAAACAAATTCCTTGAGGTCTTCGACGCGGCGGGCGTTAAGGGGTTGTGCAGCAGCTGAGGAAGGTGAGCAGGTTTTCTGGAACAAGGAAGAATGTTGTCGTACCCTCAGGGAGAGGAGCATAGTCATGATAGAGAAGCTCCTTGGGGTCGAAAGGCTTCAATCGCTGTAAGACACGGTAGCCAATACGACCAGCACCGATGGTGCCGATCACCTTGTTCTCGAGGTCGAAGGCGTTTCGGGCAACTTCAGAGACTTCCCACTCGCCACGCTCGACCATCTTTAAATAAATTAATCATGGAACGAAAGGCGTTTGTAGGGCAGAATCACCTCATGGGCAGGGACGAAGTTCCTGACGAGAAGAAGAATGGACATGACGACATGCTCAGCGACGGAACTGACGTTTGATCCAGTGACCTTTGAAAAAATCATTAGTTGCGCTTCAATTCTCCTCTCACGATGAATGAACTTGCCTCAAGAACTTCGATGTTCTTCTGGACGGCAGTGTTCAGATCGATGTGATCAGAACCGACACCGGCGGTGATACAGATTTTTAGATTCTGCGCCTGAAAGAATTCGTTCAAAATGGAGAGCATTGATAGAATGGTATTCCAATTCACCTTCTCCATCAGGTCACCCGTGAGGTAACCAGGGTGGAAAGGGGTGGTAATCAACACTTCGGCATCCTTAATGTGCTTCTGGAAGTCGCTGTTTGGGCCCTCCTTGTCGTCTGTGACCTAGAAAGAGATCGGGATACGGCAGGACGAGCTATAAAAAGAAACGAACAATGTATTCATGGCCGAGGGACTGGAGCCAAGAGCGGAGACCGAGCTGTAGAAAGTGAGCAAAGACATCGAGAAGAGGTACGGACGGCGACCGACCTGATTCTCGATGGTTCCTAAAAGACGGGGCTCGGCGGAGGCGGCCTTGCCACCACGGTACAGAACAGCGAGGACCTTCATAGTAGTAGTTTGGAGGAGTAAAGAACAGAGAAACTGAGGAATGGGGGAACTCACAGGACGAGAATGGCGTCGTTTTATACGCGTTCACCACCCCATGAACTCGGGGAAAGACACGGAACACCTGTGAAACTATCAAACCGATCCGATGATTCCGATCAAAGTATTCGTCTGCCAGATCACTTCACCGAGTCATGTGACCTGTTCACAATTAGATTCCCGTTTCTTTCCGGTCAACCACATCCGGTGTTTCCCACACGTCCTTTCCGAGGGCTCCCGCCACTTCCCTCCAAGTTGCCAGTATCAATTCATGTGCCAACTTGAAGGAAATCACTCGCTTAGTAGTTTTGCAATGTATTTGAGGAAGATCACAATAGCATTAGAACAGGACTAACACATTGACACTGGTGAGACCGTATACGATGGCCTCTATATAGAAAACTATAAGCCGTCGGGAATCCAGGCGCCCATGTACAAACTCCTAGTTTTGAGTCGAAAATGAATTAAAGCTTCGAAGTATAACTTGAATTGACATAACATTCGACCCAACGGCAAAGATCACTACGTATTAGTATGGTAAACATAGAACTCGAACGAACAAGATAGGTAGGCTACTATTAGTAATGTTCATGGTACAACACAGACGTGTGCAACGTTGCTCAATCTGAAAAGCTCAAAAGGATTAAGTATGGGTATATACTAGTACGCGTGCGATAGATAGATGCAAAAGTCCGAGTGAAGAAAGGGTCCAAAGGATATAATGAACTAGATAAATGTGAAAAAGTCAATAAGAAAAACCATCATTTCGTCTTTGCTGACTCTTCAGAGGACTGGGATCGGGTTTCGTCATCCAGGAGATTGTGCATCCTCCCTTCTTTGATGGCCTTCATGCGCTCTCGTACCACCGTCGCCATTTTGTAGGTCTTGTAAAGACCTTGGGTATGATTCGGCGTCCACCCATCAGGTAGTCGCTCTTGCTGCACCCACAAACGCAGCACGTCCAAGTCGGTACCTTCTGTCAACGCGTTCTCTCCACCTAAAATCCCGATAGCAATCGCCATCTCCCCGCGCGCAATCTCCGCATGCACGCCATCCAACGGCCGTGACTCTGCCTCACGCTTTACGCGAATACTGGCAACATCCTCGAGCGTCATACGACCAGACCGATAACGCCCGCTTTCGTCAATGGCGACCTTCAAGAGGGACTCGTTCACTGCCGTGGGCGCGTACTCGTCTTCGTCGTGTGCGTCGACGTGAAACAGTGAGGCATCGTGTTCAATGAGGTTATGTCGCGCAAGATCAGCGAGGGACATTTTTCGGTATTGTGCAAGGAGAAACACCCCTCCAAAGGAGAGGATGTAGGCGAGAATGCTGGATAAGTGATATCCCTCTTTGAGGCCCTTTACGATGTCGAACACCCCGATATTTTTGCCGTTTCGTGGTCTACGTGGGGGAAACGCAATCAGTAATGGAGGGAAAGAACGAAGCCTTGGAGAGGACTTACAGGAAACCGTGGTTGGCTAGCGTATTCAAGGCCGGGCAGGGCGATCTGAGGTCGCCGGGTTGTGGGGGACAGTAAGCGTGAGTGTTCCCTGTCACGGGACATACACCGGCAGAGTGTGCATGGTGATCATGAGCAGAGACTGGAGAAGCCAGCACGGGAGAGATTGGACAAGACATGATATCTGTTGATTATAGAGTGTCAAGAGGGGATGGAGTCCAATGGATGGAGTGGGACAGGATGCCAGTAGATGCTTGATATATGGTCTTCGACGATCGAGTCAGGCGGGTTATAAGTGGTCCGGCGGGGGACTTTTACTTCCGTCTTTAGGGCGGACTGCCCCTCGCCCTCACAGATAAGTTAGTTGTAAATACGTACATTTATCCAGATGCGGATTCCGAGTTGTTGGTATGGAGACGGCAGATTGCATTACGCACACTAGTGACTTGGCTACTGAAACTTTGGCCAACATAAATGGCTTGTTCGACGGGCCCAGCAGAGCACAGCAAGTGAACAGCATTCCGACAAATACTGGGATCATATGACTCGGTCGGTGAGGCTGTGCCGAATCGAGGAATATGAAAAGTACAAGTCTATATCGATTCACACACTATTTTAAAATATCTCCGTCCATCTTTACAACGTCATTGGCGCCGATCTTTTCGCTGCCCTTGTCGCTGGCGCTAGTGTGATCTCCACATCCAAAAATTTTCAGTTGTCAACCTCAAGTTTTTGAACACCCCTTATCAAAATCGAATCAGCGATTCGCTGGCAATACGGACATAGCTGGACTCCGAGTGCATTTTCAGATCATACGCTATGTCATTGCAAATACACACTCGCATAGCTCCCTTGATGAGCACAGTGATTATGCATCGTGATTGCAAGTACAGTGATCTTGAGGCTGGGCGAACCGAGCTGACACTGAGCGCTGATCTGCGCATGCGTGTGGTTCATATCAGTATGACCGTGGGATGCTGGCTGTACCCATCACTCTGGGTAATATCATTTCTCATATCCACAATTCCGTTCCCTCAATATTCTCAACATTCTTGGATTCCCGTTTTTTCACCACCGATTGAATTCTGGATGGGTGGCGTCTCTAAAAGGAACGATGGAATATGAACCACGGGGATAGGTGGACCTCGACCAATGGCTGGTGACACACATTTGGAATCCCTCGGACACGAAAGGGGCGGTGCATGAGTACGGTATCGCGTTGAGCGTTCCCACCGCGCTTTCCATGAAATTGGACGCATTTTGGCCATCTTTATTATTGAATCGGTGAGTTCATGCCACGCTGGGACCTGCCCGGCATGTCTTGGCCGAACGAGAGTGGTTACCCACTAAGTACTTACTTTGACAACTCAAGGGTTTGTTAGTGTTCAAATTCAGCGCGTTTCGATCCCGTGTAAAGCAAAGAGTTGACCTGGATTACAATGTGACACAACATACCGTAAGTGGGGGAAAACTACTATCATGCGGATCTGTCCCTTATTACGGCTACCCTTTATATCTGCTACCACCCTAGGTGTGAGCACCGTACCTGAAGGTGATCAATGGACCAATCCTGGTCCATTTACTTGAGAAACGGGGTTCATATACGGGGCAAACAATCAATACCTGTCTTGCGCCAAGTGCGGTCATATTTCTAAATTATCCGGGTCCACATTTCGAACTACACGGACACTGGTAGCTATATGAAGATCACAGCATAAGTTTAAGGACTCGATTCCTCAGTCATGCTATGACCGGCCTTATAGAATGCTCACTTTCTGCCTCCGCCTCTAGAACAAGAATGATAATCCGAATGACGTTGAGATCGACTACCTTTTCAAGAAACGAAAAAGTACGTTCGGGCGGGATGCACTGCGAATTTGAATCCCGTACAAGTCTCCATACTAGTATTACAATTTGCATACGTTGTATATAGTTTCTGAAGCACCCAAAAGCGTTTTGCACCATGGTTGTGCAGATGGATCGGATATCTATAGGTTACCCCAATTGGTTATAGCTTGGGCTCTCATACGCATGACTCACCTAGGCGGTTCTTACATTGCAAATTTCACAAACACAGGGTGATGAGTCGCAACCGGTCGAACGTGTTATCATCAGTCATCCTGGGCCCCAAGCTACGGAAGTTGTATAGCTTTTGCATTGGCATCAGGTAGAGCCCCGATTCAAATGGTGAACTAGATATGATGAAGTGTGCAAACCCGCTCATCGTGTTCGCGAATACGGTCCTGGGATGTTTCGTGGATGCGTTCCGTCTGGCATTCTTCATGTTTCTCGCGTATGACTTGACACTCCCATGCGAATCAGCACATGCATAATGTTCACGAGTCATCCGGGGAATCAATTGCCGGACCATTATGATATCCTCTACTGGATACCGGTAAAATTTTCGAGACCGGTATCTTTCCAACTTGAGGCTCGCCATCAACCAATGAATCTCGGTGTCAAGAAAGTGGCGAAGTTGTGGATATCGTGTGACGCGTCATTCCAAGTACCGCCTGCTTGAAAGCCCTGATCATGAACATGACGAAGAATCCTTTCTCGTCGCGCCGGCAAATCAAGAAACAAAATCCCGGAGTGGAGCAGGTTGGCTTCTGGCAGAAGTGCTGCGCAGCTCGGACGCCGCTTGTGTTGCACGAGGTACTCGAATTAAGTGTTCCCCAC
>JBBPLF010001093.1:0-11905 GCA_038089615.1 Aureoboletus auriporus
CTGGTTTCCGACCGATATGGCGGATTCCTTTGACCTTAACGAGGGTGACATGGCCGTGGTACTTGCAGCCGATACCGACGGGGTCAACAAGCCATGGCTTGAGATCGATGATACAGTGGTGCTCGTCACAGCGTTAGAGGGCGTGGATGTCTTGATCGTAGACGCGCTCGAGAACGATCCTCCACTCAGACGTTGAGACGGCGTTGAAGCTTTGCGGAAATTTAATATTGCTCATCTCCTCTAGAGCTCTGTCATGCTTTTTTCGACATCATAATGGAACGAGAAAAGAGTGTAATTTATCTATATGCTATATTAATACCACATATCCAACGTCCGACGTGTCTTGTCAAATAATTTTAAAAAGTTCGTTCGGGCATGTAAGGCCCGGGAGTTTAGCAAAGTCTAAATCGACGTTGTTGACGTACATCGTCCTGTTCCAATACATTGTTCCGTCGAATGACGTCGAGAAACACGTTTTCCAACGTCGCCTTTTCAACTGTATATTCCTCAAAGTCACCTTGGGTGGAAAGGACGTGAAAGAGACGGGCGAGCGACATGTCCGAGTCACCCTCTTCCCCAGCACCGCCGCCCTGCCGGATGGGGACTTGGAATCGCGTGGCAACGTCGTCTGCGAGGCGTGCGCCTGGAATGCGACTCATTAGGATTTGGGCTCTTATCATATCTTCCCGGGTCGGGCACGAAAAGTGGACTTGATACATAGCGTAACGTGCGACGAGGTCTTCGGTGGTGCCGATGGCTGTCGCACCTGTGTGAATGGACTATGAAATCGTGGGGGACAGAAGAACTCACCGAGCATCTTTTTGGATATGATGCCGACCTTGTTCGCAAGCGCAGACGCTTCCTCCATCGAATCTGAGCAAGAATGGGTCAGGACGCAGCGGAGTCTCGGAGGGTATGGACTCGGACGCACGCGTGGTGATGACAACCGCCTTCTCAATCGCAACATTCCTCAAAGTTCTCCACATCTCTCTCTTTATCTTGGCGTCAATGCCAGTCGAGAACTCGTCGATGAGCACGACAGAGGGGTTGCCTGGTCAGACACGCATAAACGGGGATAACGTGGAGCGACGTAAACAAAACGGCGAGCTCACCAATGAGCGCAATCGCAAGCGCCAGTTTACGTTGATTGCCACCTGAAAGCCGACTTGCCAGCCGGTCCGCATACGTGTCGAGCGAAGTGGCGACCATGAGCGCCTCGACGTTAGCCTTGAGTTCGGGTCCGCGCTTCAACCCCTTGAGACGTCCGTAGATCGACAAGTGTTCTCGGACGGTCAATTGAGTGTCGATCGCGGTAAACTGTGGACAGACACCAAGAGCGAGACGAGCATGCCGGGGAGAATTGACGACGGAGACGCCCTTGATCTTGACATCCCCTGTGTCGGGGATGACATCACCGCCTTGAGTTCGCGAGCGTTCAGTTGAAGCCGACAAGAGGAGAGACGTGATACATACGGATCATGTTGAACGCTGTCGTCTTTCCCGCTCCGTTGGGGCCAAGCATGGCGAAGATAACATCCCCAGGGACACCAAAGGAGACGTCGTCCACCACTCTCTTCCTATCATATGACTTGCTGACATGAAGAACGCGTAACGCGTCGCCTGATTGTGCAACCGTCCTTGCTTCCTTCGCGACGTCTTGTCTTGCAATCTCGTTGGCGGCGAGGTTCTCGTCAAATCGTGTCTGTTGTTTGCTCGTCTTTAAAAATCGGCGTGGAATTATAGATCCAGAGTCGGCCCAGACAAGAATACCGAGGAGGGCAAGGCCATAAACAAAAAGATATACAATCGGCCCGCCATATTGCAAAATGTCACCCATGGAAGGAGTCGTGACTGGCGTGGTTCCGTTGCAGAGCAGCGAAAACAGATTGACTGAAATAAAGGCCGAGCGCAACTATGCCGCGACTTTCAGCAGGCGACCGATCATATGTAAACGGAACTCACTTACCACGCTGGCAATAGGTGCAAGTATCGATAATGTAAAATCTGGCGGAGACCCTTCATTGAAGTCGACAACAAGTTTTGAAAACTGGCTTACTGAGGATCGTGATTATTTGGGTTTGTTGCGAAGTCGATGCATACGTGAAGGTGAGAAGGTAGGCAGCCATGTAGAGCTGAGGGGAGAGAAAACTCAGTATGCTGCGATTACCCCCAACTTGGATCATCACTTACAGCATATACAATAATCTGATATGCAGCGACGGCGGCAAACGACGTGAGAGGGGATGACATGAAGAGCGAAAAGCAATATGAAAAAAGTGCGCCGACAATGCCGTATTCTGCAAGGACAAGCCACTAATCACAGTCTCATGAGCAACTGGAAAGGAAGGAAAACAAGAGCGACTTACAAAGAACCCGAGTCCATAGAATTGTTGCGAAGTAGTAGCAAATATGATGATGACCAGCGTAGCGATAGTGATACCAAATATAGAGTCCCAAAGCAAGTGACCGAGCCAAAGGCCGATCGGATTCGACAAGCCATTCGAAAATTGCATTGCTTGGACGGATGATCGCCGCTCTTGTGAGACGTACAGCGAGAAGAATGCGGGATACACGGCCTTGGAAGCGGGTAAACGCGTGGAGGAGAGGTGGACGCCCGAAAAACATACCATGATGGCACCGAAGAAGGCGACCCATTTCAAGTCTACAAGCGTCCCATCTACAATGGGAGGGAAACTTGCATAGTTGGCCATGATAATGCTTGGTGTACCCGCCGTGTCGCCCGAAGCGTTCAGAGCACGGTTATAAAGAATATTTGTAACCAAATTCAGTAACGTCGGGCCTGTAATGCCTGGAGTAGGGGTGGCATCCCAAGCAAACAATGTGTCGGCTGTTTGCATATCGATTGATATACCACCAACGGAGATATTGAGATAGTCCTGTTGGATCATAGAGACAAATGTGGCATTATCAGGGACGTTTTCCGTCAACATAAGCTGGCCCGTTTTACCGAGCGTTGTCGTGATATTGGGAGGCGACTCCAATATGCTGGTGGTGCGTGTAAAATAGTAAAGGTCAATGGGCGAGTCTGCCCAGTAGAGAGGAATGACAGTCTCATTCTTGAACTGGGTCGTGCACGATGGTTCTTGACCTGACAAAAAGACCAGAGGCACGCAGGCACCGCAGACGGCAACGACGACACAAAGCGCAGGCGTAAACCAACTTCTCCGCGCGATGAGCACCCGCTTATGGAATATCGTCAGTGCCTGACTGAATGGCGACCGTGGACGGCCATCCGCCAGCATGAGTGGTGAAGTAGCTGTACTTGATCTCAAGGGGACTGGGATGTTATGAACCAATGAAGTTTCTGCGGAGTACATCGACTTCTCCGCACTGTCCGGTGTACGAACGCGAACCTCGGACTTCATCAAATCGAGAAAGATATCCTCGATCGACGTTCCTAGTATGTCAACGGATGTGATATGACATTCTTCAGCGTTGTCGTCGAGCAGCTGAAGCACCTTCTCAACCACAGCCGAGTCCTTGGACTTGAGGTGGTATACAGCATGTGTAGGGGGCGAATGTGAGAGCGTGCAGTGTGGTACAACCTCGCGGACGCGATCGAGGACATCCAACGACAAGGTTGCGGGGTCCTTTTCATCCTGCTCCACGGGGACGAATGTAACTTGAATGCTGTAACCTTGCCCAAGGTTTGTCTTGAGTGCTACGGGTGATCCCTCAGCCACCAGTTTTCCAGGCGTGGCCAATATTGCAATGCGGTCAGCAAGGAGATCGGCTTCGTCGAGGAAATGTGTCGTATATACGACAGTTCTGTCGTGTTTAACTGCCGTCAACGTTCTCCAGAGTGCGCGACGTGACAAAGGATCGACGCCAGATGTACACTCGTCGACAAGGACGATCTTTGAGCCGCCAATGAGTCCAACAGCAAGCTGGAGTTTCCTTTTCTGCCCTCCAGAAAGCGTGTTGGCATTCGAGTGTATCTTCTTTCCAAGGTCACAATCACGCAGTAGCTGGGAACAGTCCTCGTCCTCGCCTAGAGAATGCGAGTGCTTGATAGCATGCCAGACCCGGAGAGTTTGGTAACATGTAAGGTCCGGGAAAAGGACATTCTTCTGTGGCACGATTCCGAGCGTACCGCGTGGGGGACGTCTCTTTCCACCCTCGAACGTAATGGAACCAGAGCTACGTCCTATGAGGTTCGCAATGATAGAAAGTGAGGTCGACTTTCCAGCACTGGGAATGTCGTCGGAACGCGTCAGACTTAAAAAGAATACACTCACCCATTAGAACCCAGTAACACAAAGATACCAGACTTGGGGATGTCCAACGAAAGATCACTAACGGCAATAACCGGTCCTTTCTCACGGCTGAACATGGAAGGGCGGAAGGTCTTATTGAGGTTCTTGATGGAGATGGCAACCCTGTCAGGGTGCGGGGGAAGTTCCTCCCGCTTCCACCTGCGGCAACATGACCAAAAGCCTTTCGACGGCTCCTTTGCATCGTAGAGATGCCGCTCAAGTAGCGCCCCCAGATACGGCCATAAAAATATATTAATCTGGGAGTACTATTTATGGGAGAAGGATATAGCAAGGACAAGGCAATGCTTACAATGCAGGCTATCATAATTGGGAGGAGGATGAGGTGGTTGTCTGGATCGGGTTCGAGGATGTTGGTTGGCATGAGATGATTCTCATAGCCACAGATTGCACGGATGGCAAAAATGTAGTATCCAGGCGGGAAGATAACAGTGAATATCGTAGCTGCTACGGTGCTGGCATGGGAGAAGACTTGTGCAAGAACTGCGAACAGAATCGACGCGAATGTGGATACCACGGCAGCGAGTTGCGGACTCTTGCCGAAAGGGGCAGCCACAAAGAAAGACCAGCTGGCAAGTGACAAACCAAGTAGTAGATGCACCGCGAGAATTAGACCAATGTTAGTCTCTGTGAAGATTCTTTGATACCACATTAATGCCACCACAATCCAAGCCGGAAGGTACGCCAGGGATAAGCTAACATGCCATGATCTGTGCAAAAAAAATGAAGCTGGAATAACCGTCGGAGGGAAATATAAGCGTACACTATCCGAGCCGAGTCGAGGAGTCCCATCGCCTTCATATAACTGGTTAATAGATTAGCTCGCTCCCCGGCGAAAGCCCCAGGGAGTTGATAGGCGATGCCGATGTAGCAAATAAAGCTGTCATAATTACAGATAAGTACTCGATTAATATGAATATGGTAGAGCGTACAATGCAAGGACGAGTATACTCCTGATACCTCTGATGTAGCCTGAAAAAAGTGAGCCATGAATATAGCGGGCATCGACGCGAATGCTCACTCAATCTCATATTTGTCGATTGTTGCTGGTTCGTCTCTTGCGTGTATGGCCATTCCAAAGGAGTTGGGATTGATTCCCCTGCCCTGAGAGCAATGAATGCCTAGAATGACGGACTCAGCAAAAGGTATTAACAATGTGCAGCCAATGAATACCTCGTCTATGGCTAATTGGAACGGCAGAATCCGAGTTTCAAAATCACTTGTGTGGCTGTAAACGTTGACGTATACTAGACCTGCGTCGGCGCTTATCGTGTAGTTGATGGGAGTGGTGTCTGTGGTCGAGACAGGTAGGTAGTTGAACGCAACGGCAGCGTAGCAATCTGATATCAGCTTGAAGTTTTGCGGGCAATTAGAAGGGATGTCTGCAGGGTTTGCAACCTGTTTGACAGCATTTTGTTGATACACATTGAACCCGCTGGTTATATGCTGCATGATGGCACTCGCTGAGGGACTTCCGGTGCCATTTGTGCCGTCGGCCCATATTAGAGTCAGAGAGCCGTCGAATTGCTTGGTGAAATTGTAAATAGGGGCAGGAGTGCCAATGCCATACTATGACGCAGTCAGAAAATTGGATATACTCAAGGGGAGCAAACGTACGTTATTGGGCTTTTCGAGGAAGGTCTGCGCGACCGCAAGAAAGACTGCAAAGGACATCAGCTGGATCCTGACTAGCTTGAGCGAATCCAGAGTCGACATACTTCCAAAACCAATTGGTAGAATGACGCAGCGCAACAGGTTCAGCTGCACGAGCTATCAGCTAGGCTCTCGGACAGAGGAGGCCCGCCAGTGTACTCACGAGCTTGTGCTTGGATAGAATGATCCAATTCTTGCAGAATAATGCAACAAACTGCTTGACAAGCAAAGTGCCTGGCATTAGGTAGCAAGTGGAGTTGCCGTGGACTGCGGTGCTCACCCTAGGATTGTCATTGTTATAACTCCTGTGGGAGATTGTGAATGATATCTTTGGTTGCCGGCAAATTGCCGTCAGTCGTGCGGGCCGTTACGCACGCCTTGAATTTGCCCTGAAATTTGCTCAGGCTGTCAAGTTGCAACATAATGCATCAACTACCAATAAACTGCAATAGATATGATACGAGTTCACGTTGTGGGGATAGGGATTGATGGACTCTAGCACTCTCAGACGAGTCGGACGACCAGTGTCAATTCGGATCAGGATTCAGGGCACTGTCAAAATTGCCACGCGACTCTCGGCAGGCATCTCACAGACTCACACCCACCGGACTGCCTCTGGTTATTTTCGTCCTCGCCGACAACGCAGAACGACTGCGGAACACGGCGGGTAACTATCTCCGGACCAAACCAGTTCACCGTGCAGAGCCTCAGTATTATGTAGATTTCCTAATTTCTCCTGACGACGTCCTACAGCATTGATCACGCACAACTCGAAATTAAACGACGCTCAGGCTGGTGGGCCAAACCAAAATGAGATGACAGTTCTAAATGAAGACATCCCCCGTGGCCAATGCGCGGATATGATGCCATGGCGATACTGGTATAGTGTTCGTCGCCTTCTTCTTCCAACATTTAGACTAACAGGTAATTGTTTGAATCATTCAAATGCAATGTTGACTTCAGATCACCGATAACTTATCGGATCACATTGTGCCTCTTGGCCTCAGTGTGTCGTACATTCAAGTTGAGTCATGAGGTGTATGTTAGTTCATGAAGAACTCGTTTCCTACGAATCGCGTCCACTGACTCGGATCTACCCGACGAAAGGCAAGGCAAGCGAACAAATGGGAGCCACCGTGGAGATCTAAACCTCTCATGGACATATCACGAATCCACTCATATACCACGTCCTCAAATTGGGTAGTTCGCTAGCGCGTCTCGCGGAGTCCGTTGATGAAAATTCAAATTCAAATATCCAAGCACAAGTATAGGACCGAATGTCAACTCCGTCCAAGTTATTTCTTGCGCCTTCCGAAGTTAACGCACTTCCCAGCTTTGCACACGGACCTCGCCTGTCTTCAGGGGATCGAACTTGAAAGCCTGGATGAAACTACCATTTCTTTGTATCCATACAGGCATTTCCCCCAAGCTCGGTTCTACCTCTGCTATGCGCGGTAGGCGACTATTTGACTCCGAGTCAGATGCTTATGGAAGGACAGTATGTTGGCATTCCCGGTGTCTTCCGTACGCACGTACATTTAAAACCGACAGTAGGCAACCCGAGGGCATGGAATGTTCTTGGAAGTTGATACGGAGAAATTTTTCGCGGGACGGCTTTCCATGTTCAAGTTTCGTTAAGTAATTCCTACTGCTGGGATGGTTACCGTCATCTCCAACTCGACTCATCAAACATGAGTTCTACAACACACATACTAGTACACCCCTCCTACTCGACCAAATGTATTCATACCCCTCTCCAGATAGGCTCTCCCAGCATCCTTGATACGGTATCACTCCTTTGCTTACTTTGTTTTCATGGCGGTCGACTGAGAACACATATTTGGTCATTCCTAGCATCGTCGCGTACTAGTAGAAAAAGGACACGCCGAACGATATGCCTTCAACGGTTGTATTTCTCGTCATACATTGAGCATGCTTTGATAAGGACTCCGAGTCCAGTTGAGGCAGACCTTGTCCCCTGATGGAAAATATGATATCACCAGTAAGTGGCGATGACTAGCGTATTTCAAAGCCTCAATTTGACTCGATTGATCTGCCTCACACGCTACCACTGCCGCGATGACAGTCACTTACATCACATCTTTTCCGGAATTCCTTGACATCGTACGTACTCTGATCAATCTGACATATCGCTATCGCATCGACCACTTTCTAGATCAACGGTGACCAGGTCGTATTCATCGACTTTTTGGCGCCGTGGTGTGGACCATGCAAGGCCATCGAACCCGTGTATAAGGGTCTATCCGACGACCATGGCGCTATCGCCAAGTTTTACAGTGTTGATATAAGTGAACAAGATGACATCGGCCAAGAGGTCCGCATTACCAACGTACGCCGTCGTCCGATTGTGCTACGATGTTCCCACAGACCCTTTTGCACAGGTACCCACCATTATCGCATTCAAGAATGGTGATAAACTTGAAACAATGGTGGGTGTGCATCCGAGGGAAGTGTATGCTGTTCGTCTTTCCGTTGTGAACTTGGTTCCATGTCTGACCTGGGGTTCCACCGCAGCGGTTTGTCGCAAAACATGCGTGTGAACTAGATCATGTAGTGATACAGACTGACTCGGAATATACTGTTCTTTACCTACGGCACCACCAATATTTCCTTGAACACACCATCCCCCCTTTCCCTCTCAAACCTCCTCCGCCTATTCGGCACTATCCCCAGCTCGGCATAATCCACCCCGATCGGTTCCACCACCAGCAACGCGAAATTCCCCAATGCGACCCTCAGCAGACGCTCCTCTTCCTCGTCCCTCGCCTTTCCCAGCTTGGGCAACGTTGTCGGCCACGCCTTCATCTCGTCCTCGCCTCCGATGAGGGGCGTCCCCGGGACAGGTCGACACCACGTCGCCTTCATAGCCCCGCTCATGTCGTCAAACACCGCCACGCGCTTTGCCTCCCAATCGAGCCTCTCTCCTGCCAAGGCCTCGTACACCGCCCCGCTTACTGGCATAGCCGGGTAATCGCCATCCCACGCAGGCGCAGGCACGATTGACGCCGGTCCGTAGATCCGAAACTGTTCTTGGGTGCTCGGTGTCCAGTAGAGGAGCTCGACGGTGCGATGGGCGTTGATTTGTGTGATTTTGGGCGTGCGGATGTCTGTCGTGGAGAGGATGAGGGGAATGGTGGGAATGGTGGGTGCGGTGAGGAAGGCGCGGTGCACGATGGATCGGACACGGGGCGTGTTGGGTGGTTCGATGGTCGCGAGTTGCGTCACTGTATACTTAGAATGAGAGAGGTAATGAAAGAGTCGTATACTGACACTGACCTGCCTTGTCCTCTTTCTCGAGGGCGTCGGCGAGCGCTTCGTACCATCCCTTGCGTGCCATGTCGTAGCAGAGATAGAGATTTGTGTCACATGACTTGTGACAGTTCGCGTTCTCCGTCAATGGGCACCTCCAAGTGATAATTAAAATAATTCAAGCGTTCCGCGTGATAGATAAATATCATGGAACTTTATGAAGAGATTGTCGGAGGTAAGAGAGACGCCCATACCGGAGCCACTCTAACTTCATCTAACACATTAGCGGCACCACTCATGTAGAGGACCCGCATGATGGCAGTATTGCAAAAATGAGGATCAGGGAGATCGATAAGACGATCCTCGTTGATAGGATTTGTCAAAAAAAAGCTCCTTATCCATCTGATCACGGATCATCGGACTGGTACGGTCTTCGCGGACGAGACGAGAGTATGAGGCTCACACTGCCATCAGACTGGATCAGTCTCAATGCCCCAGCCCAGGTCATCCGACTGTTGACGAATTGAGTCAAGGGCTCCGTTGAGGTCAACGACCAATCAATGACCCACCTACTCATTTGCCTCGTTGGGTGCGGGAGTGTGCGGAGCTCCGCCAGACACTCTTGTTCGAATTCGCATGGATTTTGGGAGTATAAAGAAGAAACGTTGCAACGTCAACCTTCGTTTTGGAGCTCATCATCGTACAATGAGGTGAAGCCTCTCAAAGAAGCGGAGGGGAATTGACAACAGGCTCGGAAAAGGCAAATAATACACGAGAAACATGGATTTCTCTGGAGGTGAAAAACACGTCTCATTAGGATTAGAGGTGTGTTGAACCTTGCCTTGGGCTCCTCGATAGTACACATATGTCATACATACGTGTATACGGTCGAGCTTAAACCGAACACCCTCGTACAAGTGTCTCCCGCGCGCTCCAACTTGCAACAGTGGGCGTTTACGATGAGATCTGAGGGTCTTGTGACGTGGTTTTTAATCGGACTCAGACGAACTGGCACTGGTCAAAGTATCCCTCAAATCGTCAATGGAAGGATAGCGTGTGAAGCTCACAAAGTCGGCGAGGTGGTAAGAAAGTTGACAAGTTCTGCGTGGTATGGAAGTGCAAGGAGTAGAGTTTTTGGACGGGATACAAGATCGGTTCTAACAACCTAGAGTACATTACATGAGCGCAAGCGAGTTCGAGTCATGCCCTTCAATTGCTCGAGTTTCGTTTTCTGCCAGTGTCTCAGCGTCCGGGCCATCTCATCTCATCCGATGGGCACGTCAGGTTCGAGCCAGCGCTGTCGTCCTCTCGTACGCATGCAAGAGCTTCCGCTGCGTTGTGCCTCCTACATGGTCCTTGAGAGATATAGCCTTCCTGTAACGGTCTGTATTTCGAATCGATAATGACCTGAAATAAAACAATCGTCTTGGGACCCTTGCATGAATCACCATGAATGCTGTCGTCGCAGACAAGAATGCCATCTATACCAGGGTAGCCATTTTGGACGATCCAGTAGAATGGAAAAACTTGACCGGTAGTTGGGAACTGGTGGCTCTCTGAGTCGATGACATCAGTACTTACCGGTTAATAAGGCGTCGGGTTTGACTCGCGTTGGCATAAACCAATTACACCTCATTGTCTGATCTTCCACAGAAAAGAAACTGATGAACCACTTTTCGTAAATGTATCTGGCTGTAAAACAAGTCTCCGGGTTTATACTCGTATAGCGGTAGAACTCCAGCTACCCCACTTCTTCCCAATAGAGACCATACGTTCGGGACCTAATCCCAATAGTTTACTTGCCATATGATGTCAGTCGTTGTTGCCACAACAGAATATCTATCACTTACGCAATGTTCTCGACTTCTTTCTCGCACCATATATCCATAATATAGGCTTCAGCGCCATATTGCTGGATCCATTCCTTCCATCGGGAGGTCTCCGGTCGGGTCACCTGAATGATGCGCAGACGTCAGGAAAAGGCCAGGAAGGTTAGAGTTGAGTTGGTGGGCAGATACGCTGGAGTCACAGAGTGCCCATGCAAGGCGATCCAATGACCAGAATGGCCCCCGATCACTGAGAGGGTGTAAATGTGATCTTGCCATTCTTGAAGAGTGCATAAGACGGCGGAGTAGTCTGAACGTGCAAGAATACTGTCTGTAGCTGGCCAAGGCACTCGCCAAGGGCATACGTGAGCACGAGGTTTTTTTTCCTGGAGACGACAAACACGTCTCATTAGGCTGAGAGGTGCGCTGAAATTGCAGTTCGATACTCATCCCTAACGAGTATCCGACCCCTGACTGCTTGGTCTCTAGTCCGAGTCAGAAGAGCTGGTAAAAGCATGAGTGTCCATCACTGGAATGAGTACCACAAAGTGGGGGAGAGTGAGCTCACTTCGATGTGTGTCAATAAAAAGCACGTGGGTACGCTCCACTGGCTAGAGAAGGGTACCTGTCACGGATCGATCACACGTTCTAGTCACTGTGGAATCCGCGATCAATCCTTCCCCAGGGCGTCCCACACCGCCGTCGAGATCTCGATTGTCGCATGCTGCACGACGATATCATGGGAGGGAGCGACCCATGTCGTAGCAGTGATAAATAGCAAATTTAAATGTGTAATAACTGGGATCTGCTTGAGAGGACTTCAAGTAACTTTCTGTAACCATTGCTGTAGCAGAGTGCGTT
>JBBPLF010001094.1:0-11905 GCA_038089615.1 Aureoboletus auriporus
GCAGTGCGGCCACACCTCGTGACTTATATACGCGATCAACCGCTTACCTCATCGGCGGACAATGGCGCGGGAGTTTTGCTCGCTTCAAATGCTTCGGCATGTTCGCGTTTGACACGTGCCTCGTTTATTTCCGTCTTCCCACACTCATGTGACTGACTGGGGACAGTCAGTAGCAAAGACCTCCTTGGATGTAGAGAGCCATAAGTCTCTACTCTCGCATACCGTCTAATCGCCACCTGGGTCATTCTCCATCCTTATCCTTATCCCATTCCTAACGTTTTCACCTTCTACTGCGGCCGTCTAAAGTCATTTCTGCACTCTCTCACATCAACTCGCACCGATCCGAACAAAATCCACATAGTCCGCGTTCCGCATCCGCACTCGGGTTCCATCGCTGGTAAGTCTTTTGTTCGCATTGTGTTTATGACTCGTTGTATCAAGTCGTATCACGTCCTAATGACTTGAATTACCTTATCAAATACTTTATTCATATATTTAGTTGTCTCCATACCTTCAACAGGTATTGTGACGCATGTACCTTACTTGTTTCAGTCTAGGGTATCCCCAGACTATAAAAGATTGTACTTAGACAGTTGAAATTCATCTTTTTTGTCCTTCCATCTATCGTTCCCTTCAATCGTTGACCGTCTTTAAGGGCTTCCGCACAAGTCCTCATCGTCCTTATAGTTTTCCACTTTCACATTCTTCACGTTACACTGCGTATCCCACGGATCCGCCGTAGACTTTCAGTGGAACACTCCGGAAAGTCTTGGGTTCGTCATAAAGGCTCTTTCCTGGTTGAAGGGTCTTGGCCAGTTGTCCCTCTTTTTATTCCTCTTGCATATCCCTTTAGGGATGAACATATCGTTCCCTTCTTACCACCCACAGCAGCTATCCAAGGTTTTGTGACTCATATTCCTGAGATCCAGAGCCTTGATCTTCTCTTCAGCGGAGCACGGCCCCAACTTCTCAGATCCACTGCCCGAATTGATTGGCGGAGAAGAAGAGTACGAAATAGATTCCATCCTCTCACACCGCGGAATACGAGGAAGAAGGCAGTACCTAGTATCCTGGAAAGGATATTCCGCAGCAGAAAACACTTGGGAACCGGAGGGAAACCTCCAACATGCACAAACACTCCTGGACGAATATAAGTCCGCTCAACCTAGGGACTTCCCCTAGTAGATGCTTCAGAAAAGAAACTTCGAGTTCCAACCAGGCCTTCCTTTCTACCATTTCTTCTTCCTCTACCACAATGACCTGCCTCCATCCCATCCCCTCGAACATCAGTACTTCTGCAACAGACTATACAGCGGCTGCCCCTGGCACTACAAATCATGACCCAACATCCCTCCTCTTCGAACAACCATCGCAACTGCATTATGGCCAGGGGAACCTACGAATTCCTTATGGCACAAAAGAGTCATCTAGAAATGCCCTACCCCTACTACATCTGCTCCAATCACCTTCCCCCTCGCTTGAGGAGAATTCTCTTCGCCTCTGTCTTGACTACCCCTGCTCTCACCTTGCGCATGGAACTAGACCTGCGCTACAACTATGACAAGAAAACCAAAGATTTGTGCTCCCTTTTTCGAACATACCAGATTGTCCGTCTTGCCGCCCAACAACTCGTCCCCCATGACTCCGCCCTCTCCTCAATTCCTTTCACGGAGTTAGATCCGCCTCCCTGGATGGAGCAGGTACCTCTCGAGACCCCATCAATGTCAACACCTCCCATGTTCCCATACGCCCCAAGAAATGACTCCGCTGTCACCAATGTGGAAAACCAGATCATCTCTGTATCTTCTGTGGGAAATACACCTGTCCCTGGTGTCACAAACATGCCCCAGGGCACGTCCAGGCTAAATGCCCCCGAAGACGATGTGGGGAATGTGATGAATATGGACACATTCGCGTCAATTGCCCAGTTTACAATGGGCTCGACCATGATGATGGCTTTCTCGATGGCGACCTCGACTTCACCAACTACGAGGTCAATGAGGGAGATACCGAGGGACCAGATCGTTGAGCAGGTGCTTCAATGTTACAAAGGGGGTAATGTTACGATTTTCCCTTATAGCCCCTCTTTTCCATATGTCTATGGACTCATTGTCTCTCCTCGTGTCTTTGCAAGACATCTATCTTCTTCCCCTTTATAGGTTTCTTCACTTTCTTGACTTACTTGTTGAGTCATGCTTTACTTGTTGAGTCATGTTTTACTTGTTGAGTCACACTTCATCTCTTCTTACATAAACAGACCAAACCTCTCCTCGTCATCATTCTCCTTATATGGTGACTCGTGTCCCCTTACTCATTCAAACATAGCCCATACTGTGCACATCACCTTACGCAGTGCGCAGCCGTATAGCCCCTACTGTGCTCACAGGATTGCGCAGTATCATACATCGTATAAGTAGCTACCTAACTCGGCCTGTATTCCTCAGCTAGTTCTACACAATCCAGCGTTGTTACTTAGCACATCCACGAGTCCCAAGTGTGCGCATTGGGTAGTGAGACACTTCTTCTCTTTGCTTCGCCCACAACAAGTCTCCAAACTACTTTGAGTGTTCGCTGTGCTACGTTCCGATGCCCAGCGTTAACACCAATCACTCAAAATGAGCTAATGATACAAGTGAATGAGAATTCTGAAGATAGAGAAATACAGCAGTTGGTACTACATCTTATATACTACTATAGAGTGGCTATGTAAAGTGGAGATCAACTACAGGTGTTATACATGAGGTGCAGTGATTATGTACATGAGGACAGAGATTAAATAGGCAATGGGAATAGTCACACACATGTGGAAAGTGAAGAGGTGAAGTGTGAAGATGTGATGGTGTGATAATAAAGAGGTTGTGTTAAGTTAAAATTAGAAAATAGAGCTCCTGACAGTCATCATTGAGTATGTGATCAGGGGGGATATCCTCCTGGACTTCCAAAAACTCAGACGGTTTGGATTCAAGTCCTTCAATTCTGGCAAGCAATCGCTGACACTTGATGTTGACTATCAGAATGGGAACAAGTACATTTATCTTGTTCTTGTCTCTGAGATGCTTTGAGCTTTCAAAATGCTCCCCAAATCCATCACAAAAGCTGCAAAAAAAAGATATGGCCAGATATGGTCATGTCATGAGGTATCTTTGCTGTCTGTGCTGTCATGGCTATCATATGTATTGTAGGAGGTATCAAGCAATGTAGTAAAACTTAAATTTAAGATATGAAACCCATTTATGACACCAGACCGGTTTGTGATGACTCTTTAGATACATCCCGACACAATTCATCAATCAGATATTGCATGACAATAATATATCTTGATTATTGTAATGACAGGTAATGATACATACATGTAGCCTAAGACAAGGCTGTACTGTACATATCATAGTAATGTGGGATATCAGTGGAGCCAAATGTAGTCCAATGTTGAGCAAAGACTCCGAGCGGAGGGTGCAAGAAGCAACTTGAATGTGATCAGATTGAATAATACTAGCAGTGAGTCCATGACTATGGTGACCAAGGGTCAGTCCAAGTCAGAGCAACTTGAAGAAAATACTATAGGTGTTAACGCTGGGCATCGGAACGTAGCACAGTGAACACTCGAAGTAGTTCAAAGACTTGTTGTGGGCGAAGCAAAGAGAATAATGGTCTCACTACCCAATGCGCACACTTGGGGCTCGTGGATGTGCTAAGTAACAACACTGGATTGCGTAGAACTAGCTGGGGAAATACAGGCCAAGTCGAGTAACTACTTATATGATCCATAGTGCTGTGTGATCCTGTGTGCGCAGCAAAGGCTATACTACTGCGCGCTGCGTAAGGTGATGTGCGCAGTATCAAGGCTATGTGGGTGAATAAGGGAACATGAGTCATCACATAAGGAGAGCGATGACAAGGAGGAATTGGTCCATTACATAAGGAAATGTGGTTCTGAAGGAGTCCAAAGAACTTCCTGTGGTTCCGGTCGAAGACGAAAGGGTTAGACAGTGGAATGTAATAGAATGTGGTTCTGAAGGATTCCGAAGGAATTCCTGTGGTTCCGGTCGAAGATGAAAAGGTAGAGTGTCCAAGGTAAAGTGAAGTGTGGTTCCGACGAGTTCCAGTTCAGAACCACAAGAACTGATTGGGAGAAGAAGATAAGTGTCTTGCAAAGACACGAGAGGAAACGATGAGTCCATAGACATAGGGAAAAGACAGATTATAGGGGAAAACCGTAATAATAGGATGATTTAAACATGGGCCAAGACTAGTACCATCGAGCAGCGAGTAAGAAAGAGTTTGAACTTGAAGGACCAAGAAAAAAGAACATTTGGATTGTCCTGGGATTGAATGCCAACTGCTGTGAGCAGCAAGCAGGAGTTTTGAAGTGACTAAGAAAAAAAGCACAAGTATTACAGAACCAGCATGTCATCATCATATCAACAGAATCCCTGCTGATTTCGGGCCAGGGATACAAGTCAGCATTGTTTGACACTCAAAGACCTTTGTAGTTTATTACTGGTGTCATGTGCTCCCTGCCATTCAATGGTTACTCTTGCACCAAGGGCCAGATTCTGCCACATCAACCCGCTTCTTTCCTTTCTTCTTACTAATTGAGCCTGAGTTCATTGCAGAGGACTTGGTATGGCCAGTACCCTCTTCTGCAATGTCCAAGTTGTGGATGTTTTCGAGTCTCTTGAGGGAGCTTCTTGAACTGGTCACAGCCTCATCACAATCTCAGGTTGGTGCTTGATGGTGATGGTCATCAACATCGTCCTCAATAGAAGATAGATCGCTGCCAACTTGAATCCCAAGGAATCCGAAGCTGTTGCTGGTCATCAAGGTTATTGCGATATAAGATCCTGGCTGAGTCATGAGTCAAGAGGACAAAGCTCACCTTGAGACTTGGATCTCAGGTGAGTATAATATTCCGAGTTGGGGGGGAGTCATGGTAATTGGATCAGGGGGCGTTTGGTATTGTATCTGAGTCAAGGAGGATCCAAATTCTGCATCATGCAGTGAGAGACTTGCTCATAGTCTCACTGGCACTAAAGATTGGGTTGGCCCAGCATCAGGAAGTGTGGAGAAGAAGGTTTCATCATTGGCAGACTGAGCATTGCCTGGGCCTTTCAATACACACGCCTCTGCCTGTGCACACATCTTAGCTAGAAATTCACCAGATGTACATTGTTGACCAGAGTTTATGTTGTCGGTTCATTCAGAACCAGACTTGCGGTGG
This sequence comes from Aureoboletus auriporus, assembly GCA_038089615.1. Taxonomy (NCBI): domain Eukaryota; kingdom Fungi; phylum Basidiomycota; class Agaricomycetes; order Boletales; family Boletaceae; genus Aureoboletus; species Aureoboletus auriporus. Next base: position 5,219 of record JBBPLF010001094.1, read on the forward strand.
CCATTCTCATTCTTGAAGAGAAGACTAGACAAAAGAAATATGTAAAATACAGATGGAACAACAATAGACAGCTTACAGGTTATAATATCAAAGTATATTGTCCTTCCAGTTGACATCTGGAGAATTGTCAATTTCATCAATTATCGTGTAGTACAGGTCACGATAATTGTAGTCACCATCTTTTTCAGCCCACCAACTTTGTGAACTGATTGCAAAACAACCCTGTAGTGAGATATCTAAGTGATTACAGTTATGGTTCTGAGTCTGCAGTGACATACGTGAACACTGGCATATGCAATGTGTGCACCTTCTACTTTATCCATGTCATAAAGGTCTGCATTGCACGGACGTGTGCCTTTTGGATCTTCACCGAAGCTGGTGGAGGGACTGGTGAATAGATGCTGAGCCAGCTATATGGAATATCAGTGTAAAATAAGTTGGTGATGATATAAACCAATGTAACTCACTTGCACCAAGAAATGATTTTGGAATAAACCAATGGAGATGTCTTCTTCATTGAACAATTCACCATTATCTTCCCAAAAGAATGCTGGAAATACCATCGCATTCATGGGAATTTTGCTGCTTTCAAGTTTCTGGCATATTCTAATCAAAAACATTAAAAATATGTCAGAACAAAAATATCATGCAATATGACTTACTTTTCATGATCATCCTGTAAATCATGGAGTGCAGTGATTGGACAGAGCATGGTACATAACAAGGGGTGGTTGAGGCCTAGTTGAGACTTTGGGGTACTTGAGTAAATTGGTGGAAAGACAGCAATAGTTGGATCTTGTGTGACATAGGACCCAATCTTGTCTCTAAGATGTGCAGCATCATCAGCACATGTAGCCTTAACAGTCTTGTTGATCTATGGTCAGAAAATAGGAGAATCATCAAAGATGAGTGCATATATGCTACAAATCTTACCTTTTTAACAACACAACAACTTTCTTTCTTCCTTGAAGGGTCGTTGATGAGTGTTTCAAACGCTGGGGCAAACCGAGTGAGGATCTGATATGACATCTTGTTTCATTCAATCATTTGTGGAGACCTAGATGTGTTGCCTATATCAAACTTGGAGTGTACAAAGGACAGTGACTCACTTTTTGGACAGATATTTCTTGTGGTCTGCTTTAGCTTGGTCACTTTCATTGAGATTGCCAACCTGAGCTGCCTCCTCTTGTCGGAGATAAAAATTTATTTTGATGACTGTCTCAGCATCACTGAACATGTCATTGCAGCATATTACAGCACGTACACCAGCAAGATACTCCTTATAGTCACTGTTGCTGTCTGAGCCACTGTTGTTATTTGAACCAGATTCGCCTTCTGTAGATCCATCTTTGTCTTGTTCAAGTCTTCAACTCTGAGTCTGTTTCCTGTGTTTGTATTCCATGATTTATCAGCACTCTATGAGGGCAGATAAGACCAAATACTACCTATGGCTTCGCATCTTGGATGCTTTCTTTGTCCAAGCTTTGTCTTTCGAGTTGTGAAAGGATTGTTGGCTCTTGGAATTGGACCTTTTGTGATGTTTTCAGAAATGGTGAGAAGCAAGTGACTGATCAGACTTGGAACCTGCATCCCTGTCATGGTTCTGATGGAGACATTTTAAAAGACGTGGTACTGGTTCATCAAGGTTGCTATCAGATCACATGATGATGACGATGAAGAGGAAGGTATTGTTTGGACATGTATAGATGACATCCCAAATGGCAATCCAATTCAGACCCAGATTTCTCCAAGTCAGCTATGATCTTAGCGATCATCCATCCTGATTGCAAATATATCAACTTTTCCCAATCTGAACCCATTTAAATCTGCTCTTTGATGGACGACCTTTGTTGCTTTGGCTGCAACAAGAATTTTCAAACTCAAAAAGCCCTCAAAGCCCATGAATCTCAATGTAAAAAAAGTAAAGAAGTAACTGATGCATTGTTTTCAGAGCATCACAGACAAGAGAGTGCACGAAAAGTGAACAAAAAATTAAAACACTATCTTAGTCCTGATACAGTTCACTTTCCAAGCCCAGGTCCTGGTCAAACACATGAGTCCGAGTCACTCCTTGAAAATCATGATGTTCCTATGATCAAGGTGATGTTTTTTTACTCAGCTCAAACATTTACTTGATCATGCTGCCATTGGAATAGGACAAGGCTACAAATGACAATGTTTCACCACCTCCTGTCATATCTGCATGCTCAGGACGTCAAATCCACTTACCAGCTCACTATCATGATTACCTTCCCGATGAACTTACTGGACTTCATCAAGCACCCTGCCCTACTACCATTTCTAAGTCGACTCTTGGGCCATCCCATCTTAAACAACCATCCTTAAATGCATGGCAAACAGAGCCTGACTCTATGGGCTTGTTTCATGTCTATCCATTGCAACCAAGCTTCATTCCTAATATCAAGACTAATGTCATTGATGCGCCAACCCTAGAACAAAACTTTATGCACTGACTTGGAACACCACTTGCTCAAAATCTAGTCTTTCCCATAGAAATATCCAACGACAACCTTTTTTCAGCATTTAGTAGTCCAACTGTGGGGCTACTAATGTGCTACCAGTATTCTGGTTCTACTGCAAAATCAGTTATTGAACTGGAGCGACTTGCAGGATCATACTTAAATGATCCACGTTTTTGCACTTCGGAATTACCTTTTTCACATGAGAAGGAATGCAAATTAGTTATGGCGTACCTCAAGGATTAATTGAATCCATTTCAGGGTGGACACGGGTGGAAACAGAGTGCTGTAAAGGTTTTCCTACCCAAGGAACGAGTCCAGTATCCATCTGAATACGATTCCAAGATACCAACAATCACTGTTGACAATGTTATCCACCGATCGATCATCAACATTATCAAATCCACATTTGAGGATGCTTCTGCTGTGAGTCATTTTCATATGACACCATTTGAACAGTTTTGGAAAACTGCTGATGGGCGAGTGCAAAAGGTTTATTCTGAAGCATACTCATCTTTGCTGGTTCTTGCTGCTTATAAGACACTCAATACATGTCAAAGAGGACCTGGAGATGACCTTGAACAGATTGTTGTTCCACTAATGGTTTGGTCGGATGCAACACAACTGGCAAATTTTGGTGATGCCTCTCTTTGGCCGATCTACTTGTTTTTCAGCAACGAGTCCAAGTATGTGCATGGACAGCCTATTTCAGGTGCTTGTCACCATGTAGCATATATACCAATGGTACATGAAAGTATTTTTACACAGTTTGTAACTAAAACGGCCTACTAAATGGTTTGGGAGTACAGTTGCCTGACAACTTTCAAGATCAATACATGTCATATAGCCAGCATGGCAAAGAGGCATCAACTAATGAGATATACATGCACTGTAAACATGAACTGATGCACAAAATATGGAAGCTACTTCTCAATGATGAATTTGTTGCTGCATACAAGACCAGGATTGCCATCCATTGCTTTGATGGGATCACACACTGAGTTTTCCCTTGGTTTTTTACATACTTTGTGGATTATCCTGAAAAGTACGCATTGACATGTTCATATTACTGAGTATTACTGATCAGATATTAGGATCTTACTCGCTTGCATCAAGTTCCTGGGTGAGTGCCCTTGTCCGCACTGCAATGTCAAAAAAGTTGACATTTGTGACATGGGAAAGCACCCAGACATGAATACCCACGTAGTCAACACAAGGGCCAATACTAAGGGTTACCACAGGCTTGTCAAAAAGGCATGCAAGCTGATCTTTGAAAAGGGAAAACAGCTCACCAGCATGGCAATCAACAATCTTCTCAAGAACAGTTCTTTTGTCCCTATACGCGTTGGTATTCTCATTGATTTACATGCTTCCATTTCTAACAATTTAATTTTTAGAATGCTTTTTCTGAGCGATTGTCTGAATCTGAGGAGGAGGCATTTCAGTTTTTTCAAATGTTCATTGTCAACCTTCTGCATGAATTTGAACTAGGGGTATGGAAGGCTATTTTGATACATCTACTGCACATCCTACAAGCAACAAATGGAACAGGAGTCCAAGATCTTAATAAACAGTACATTTGTAGGTGACACCTTCATGATTTCAACAGTACTAATGTATTATTAATATCAGATATCGAAAGCTACCATCATTTGGGTGTGGAACAATTTGAAAATTTCACAAGAATGTTTCTTCAATGAAGAGACTAGCTGCGTGTGACTATGAGGACCTTCTTTAGGTATGCTTTTCCATATTTTCTGCATTTTGGCTCTTAGTGATGATTGTGTAGTGTGCTTTACTAGTATTCGAAGATATTTTGCCTTCTAGAAATCATAACAAGATTGTATTGGACCTTTTGTTTGATTTAGCAACTTGGCACACACTCACAAAACTTCGCATACATACGGACAACACTCTTGACTTCCTGGGCTCTGCAACGATTGCTCTTGGGCAGTCAGTGCAGAAATTTCATGATATTGTCTGTCCTTCATACATGACAACTGAACTACCTCATGAAAGTGCTGTGCGAGTACGTCATCAAGCAAAACAAGCACAATTATTGGGAGGGGTACAGCCGCCTTCAGTCTCGTCAAGCGAAAAAATAAAGAAATTGAATCTATCAACATACAAGTATCATGCACTTGGAGACTATTCAGCCATGATTTGAGAGTATGGAACGACAGACAGCTATACAACACAAACGGTACAGTAATTTCTGAAGCTAGTTAACAGATTTTAATTCTTATGCAAGCCAATAGGGTGAACTCGAGCACCGGTACTCAAAACGGTGGTTTCCATATTCAGGAAAGAAAAAGAAAACAATGGTGATGAGTATAGCAAATCAGGAGGCAATTGAACACTTTGTTCGAAAGGTGAATGATGCACGTGAAGCACTCAATAAGCAAGCTTCCAAACTCCCTCGGCCATCCCGTACACAGACATCACCTGCTGAGCATTACCATATCGCAAATTCATCACGCGACAATTATGACCTTACTGCTTGGTTAAGGGAACGTGCTAATGATCCATCAGTAGAGGTATGCTCTTGATTATGTTTTCGTTCACTGAGGCCCAAGGGTAATCATTTTTATATCAGAATTTCATTCCTCATTTCAAAGACCACCTTTTGGCACAGCTTCGTGGTCTGGCATATGATGGTGACGAGCACAAATTTTCAGACAAGGACTGGCACTGTATCCTCTTTCATGACAACAAAATTTTCACACACAAAATGCTGCGGGTCAACTATACAACCTATGACCTACAATGTGAACAGAATACGATCAACCCTCATGCCCGGCCGGACATCATGTTGTTGTCCGAGGAAGATGAATGCTCACAGCCATATTGGTATGTGCAGGTACTCTTTATATTCCATGTCATGGTTGAATACTGAGCAGAGTCAAGCCTCCCATATTCCCAGCCCAAATGAATGGATGTCTTATTTGTTCGGTGGTTTCAGCAGGAGTCAATCTACGATGCAGGATGGGATGCAAAACACATGTTATGCATTCGATTTTTCAACTCTGACCTTGACAGACTTGGATCTGACTCACTCGAGGCATTTGGTTTTGTCAATCCAGATTTGGTTGTCTGTGGTATACACCTCATTCCTGCTTTCGCATTCGGTATAACAGATGAGTATCTCACATCATCGTTTGTCCAGCCAGGGCTCGAGATAGATGGAAAGCCCTATCATTTTACCTTTTTTCATGTAAACATGTAAGTCACCTGGTACTATCAGGCTTTGCCAACTGCTGCTAAATTGCAGACTACAAGAAGATTTGTTGACAGGGATATGTTTATGCGCTTCCGAGGTGGTGGGATTGGGTACAAAGCAACACGTGACTGGGATGATATTCTACAGCAAGGTGGACACACTATCCAGTCCAACGACGACTTCAACGACATCATTCATGGACATAATGACTCCAAATCAGACTCAGATGACTCAGAATCTGATGTTGATACCAACGAAACCACTGATTCAGAAGTCGAGGTGCTTAGAGATGAATATGAGGAGGATCGTATCATTGCAGATAACAGTGAAGTGCTTGATGAAGATGTTTTGGCTCAGGAGGGTTATGGTATACTGTAAGAGTCATATTGATTTCAGGAATAAACCCGAAGTCGCAGGTTAAGGAAGTGACGAAGTGTGGGAATACTCACACTTCAGGTGGAAATCCTAACGTAGTAATCAAGAGTATAAAGAGCCTCCAACTAGAGAGTAAAAGGTAGTATAGTCGGGTGGAGTGTGGAACAGCTCAGAGGTGTAGTGGCTCAGTGAAGAAATCACTGTATAAGACTCTATAGAAAAGGGGAAAGGATGGCCAGAAGGGCTGTCCTTATATATGTCTACAGTGGTGGCTGTACCTACGGTTTAGGCCATGTCAGATATAAATACTGACCAATGGCGTGAAGGTGGCTATGGAATCTATAGTAAGAACCAATAGTGTAAAAGACTTATCCAGAGTCTATAAAGACATCCAATGGCATAAGTCGCTCTTATCTATTACATCATCTGAAGCAATATGATGCAATAATGAATAGCGTAAAGGCCTCAAAGTCACGTGTGATGATTAAGTGGTCTAGACCCTGTACATAAGCGAATATGTCAGCAGGTCTAGTCTCTGATTATGTACACAAGTAAATGTGTCATGCAATCAGGTGACTTGTCATGTGACAGGCCTAGAATCTTGGTTATGTA
>JBBPLF010001096.1:0-11868 GCA_038089615.1 Aureoboletus auriporus
TACAGCCCGCTTGACATCATCATTTCCTCTTTCGCCTTACTTGCTGTGTATTACTAAACATTCTTCGGAATTCCTTCGCATTCTATTGCTTAGTAATTCCCCTTTTCTTTTCCTATATAAACCCTACGATACCAACGATGTATGACACGCTTGACCTACCTGGAATAGCATCACTCTTGTACATCGTCTTCAATCTCTGGATCCCTTGTCTCCCTTGTAGTCCTCGTCCTACTCTGAGTGGACGCTCCCTCGAACCCTTGAACCACCGACGACTGTGTAGTCATCGGAAGAACCCCCTTGAATCCTTGAACTATCTATGACGAACGTTCGTCCTAGATAGAACCCCTTGAACCGACCAGGTCTATGTTCCCCTCTACCCGAGTTGAGCGTAACAAGAACCATATGTTGCTGCATACTGCGTAAGGCAGAGTCCACAGCATCAAGGCTATGTAATGGATAAATGGGGGATACGAGGCATTGTGTAAAGAGAGCAGTGCCGAGGAGGAAGTAGTCCATTAGCATCTGCTGCACACATAGCATTACACAGCACTCAAATAGTATAAGTAGCAGCCAGTCTCAGCCTGTATTCCCCAGCTAGTTCTATGCAATCCAGCATTGTTACTTAGCACATCCACGAGTCCCAAGTGTGTGCATTGGGTAGTGAGACCTCTTATTTCTTTGCTTCACCCACAAAAAGTCTTTGAGTTACTTTGAGTGCTCACTGTGCTGCGTTCCGACGCCCAGTGTTAACAAAAGAACTAGCTCTTCAACTCTATCTCTGTCTCTTGACAGAAAGATATGCCCACCATTTCAGGACAAGGATCAGGACAAGGACAGACCATATGTCCCCCTTCTGAATCCTCAGATGATATCCAAACACCATCTGCACTTTTCGCTCTTCCAGCACCAATTCCCACTGAGGATTGGAGGATCCAAGACCCCCCCCACCCTTCCCCAGACAACCACCACCCCCACCACCCAAAGACCCAAATCCAGACATAGAAATGTTGGATCAAGGAAACAAAGATGTTGAACTTAAAGCTGGATTACCTGCAGATTTCTTTGGGGACCTGAAGGATGCAATACGTTGGAAGATGGCCATGACCGCCTACTTCAACATGAACCAGAAGTTCTATAATGAAAACGCCAAGGTCCTAACCACCCTCACAAAGATGAGCAAGGGTCGAGGAAGCACCTTCTTCGAATCAATCTATGTCCAGCTTGTCAACAACATATTGAAGGATCTTTCCTTCACCAAGCTCATGGAACTATTCAAGAAGACCTTCTTCCCCTTTGATTACAAAAACCAAGCAAGGGATCAGCTGGACAAATTGACGCAACTAGGAAAGAGTGATGCTGGATACACCAACTACATCACTGCCTTCCAGGCCATGGAGGCCATAGCAGGAATTGACGATGAAGTCACCAAGATAAACTACCTTATAAAAGGACTGGACCCAGACATCTCTACAAAGATCCTCTCTATCAATCCCCTCCCTGACAAACTCTTGAAATGGCTCAGACTTTCCGGAGTATTCCACACTCTGAATAAGAGGATAGATGATCTGCGAAAAGGATGAAAAGTAGACTTCCAGGTCAAAGGAAGACCTACCAGAGATCCCAACACCATGGATGTCGACGCTGTATGCGTTAACTTCACAGACTTTCACCAGTAGAAAAGGCAGAACACCAGGTGGGGTGTTGCCCCAAAAACCACTCCCAAGACCAATGTCCTGAGGGACAAGGAAAGAGCAACAACTGGGCCCCTCCTTGCCTGCTGAGGAACCCCACTAGGAATGAACACGTCAGAAAGACCAATTTCGAAGAGTACCAGGACACCTTTAAAGAAAGGGGTGTCACTGAGGAGGAACTTGTACACACACTCGACATCCTCTATGATATTGACAAGCCGGAAACCATTGCCACAACCTGGGTCAAAGAAGAAGAAATCCCAAAGAAGGATTTTTAGGCAGGATGAAAGGGTCAATGCTCTCTCATCCTGAAGTTATAGCACCAGTATTCTTGTCTGATCCAAACAGTGAATCTATGCAAATCCCTATTTCACTGTTCGAGCAAGAAAATGATCAAATTGTCGACATGTTTGCCCTCGTAAATTGTGGAGCAAGCGGAGACTTCATAGATTGCGATCTAGTGAAGAAGAAAGGGTACAAACAGATCCGACTGGACAAACCCAAGAAAGCACATACAGTAACGTGGATGGATTCCCAAACACTAGAGGGATAATTCACCACAAAGTGACCCTTACAATTTAGATTGGAGAAGTAAATGAGGAAAGAGACTTCCTTGTCATTAATTGCGGAAAAGAAAACCTAATTCTCAGAATAACATGGTTCTGAGAAACCAACCCTGCAATAAACTGGACAACCGGAAAAGTAACCCTCCCAGATAAATCCAGAACTCCACAACATGATTCCCCCAGAGCAATAGGCCAGAGATACCTTGTCCGATACCTGGAACTAGACCCTGATGAGAAGATAGCTAAACTATGGAAAAAGAGAATTGATAATGGGATAGAAACCCTTATCAGAAAAACTACACTCGCCACTGAACTCGCAGTCCAGGAACCCCACAAAGAAGAACCACTTCCCCCTGAATACAAAGACTTTGCCGATGTCTTTGCTGAAAAAGAAGGAGATGAACTACCACCCTCTCGACTGTTTGATCATGACATCGACCTCAATCAAACCTTCGTACCAAAAGTGGCCAAGATATACCTGTTGAACCCCAAGGAAAAAGAAGCTTGCAAAGATTTCATCAACGAACATCTGAAATCTGGGAAAATAGTCCCATCCAAATCCTCACAAGCCTCTCCCTTCTCCTTCATACCAAAGAAGGATGGATCCATATGACCTTGCCAGGATTACCAATACCTGAACTCCCACACCACCAAAAATGCCTACCCGCTCCCGCTCATCTCTGACCTCATCGACCAACTTAAGGGATCATCCATCTTCGCTAAAATGGATATCCGATGGGGGTACAACAACATCCTCATTAAACTGCAGGATAGATGGAAGGCAGCATTCATAACCCCTATGGGACTCTTTGAACCCACAGTGATGTTCTTTGGCATATATAACTCCCCTGCAACGTTCCAATCCCTGATGAACCATACCTTTGCCGACCTCATAGCTGAAGGATGGCTGATCATCTACATGGACGACATCCTTATCCATTCCAACAACCCAACTACCCATCAGCAACAAACTCACCAAGTCCTTCAATGACTCAAGGAACATTGCTTTTCGTTGAAACTGAAAAAATGTTTCTTCGACAAAGAAGAAGTAGAATACCTTGGGATGATCATCTGAGCGGACTGGATCCAGATGGACCCAGTAAAACTAAAGGCCATCCATGAATGGCAACCCCCCCGATCCATGAAAGCAGTCTGATCGTTCATCGGATTCTGCAACTTCTATAGAAAGTTCATCTCAAACTTCTCCACTAAGGCAAAACCTCTATATGACTTAACCAAAAAGGGAGCCAAATGGGAATGGATCAGAGAATGCAATGATGCCTTCCAAGCCATCAAACAAACTTTCATTCAAAAACCTGTCCTCCAAATGCCTGATGTCATGAAATCCTTTATGGTCATGATGGACGCTTCCCTGACAGCCATAGAAGCTGTTCTCATGCAGAAAGACAGCAATGGGGACCTACACCCTTGTGCATACCTCTCAAAAACCCTCTCCCCTGCCGAACGAAACTATGATATCTATGATTGGGAACTCTTCAGAGTGATCCGCACTCTAGAAGAATGGAAACACTACTTACAAGGATCTGGACTCCCAGTGATGGTCATTACCGACCATAAAAACCTAGCCTACTTCAAAGAACCACAGAAACTATCCAGGCGACAAGCACAATGGATGCTATTCCTTCAAGATTTTGACCTTTCCTTTTCCCCAGTTCCAGGAACACAGATGGGACCTGCTGATGCATTGTCTTGACGAGATATTGTGGACACTTCTCAAGATAATCAGGAAGTCACCCTCCTACCTGAGGACATCTTCGTCTGCATCCTTGACTTTGCCCTTGTCGAGAAAATTGCCGAATCCACCCCATCCGACCCTCTAGTCATCACTGCCCTTCAGGCCCTAAATGAAGGAACCCTACTAATCACCAAATCCCAACTGCAAGACTGGGAATACAATGAAGGGATGCTCTACTACAAACATCATCTCTACGTACCGGAACCAGCACAACAGGGGCTTATCTAACTCACACATGAAAGTGACCATGGCAGACACAGCGGAATATTCCGCACCACCAATCTCATGCAGCGTGATTACTGGTGGCCTGGAATGACCACCCTTATCCACAGATTTGTCCAAGGATGTGCAACCTGTCAGGCCAATAAAGTCAACACCCATCCCACCATTCCTGCTCTGACACCCCTCCCCTCCACTTGCAGTTGCCCGTTTCAACAGGTATCCATCGACCTCATCACTGACCTCCCCCTTTCCAACTCCTATGACTCCATTATGGTCATGGTCGACCATGGCCTTACAAAGGGGGTAATTCTCATACCCTGTCACAAAACTATCGATGCTGCCGGAGTCGCCCAACTTTTCTTCACAAATGTATTCCGACACTATGGCCTACATGACTACTGCATCTCTGACAGAGGATCACAGTTCACCTCTACTTTTGCTCGAGAACTCTCCAGACTCCTGAAATATGACCTGAAACTCTCATCTGCCAACCACCCTCAAACCAATGGAGAAACAGAACGAGTAAATCTGGAACTGGAAACCTATCTATGCATATTCTGTGACAGGCATCCTGAGCAATGGGCAGAACTACTTCCCATGGCACAACTCCGCTGTCCACTCTTCCACTCAGAAATCCCCCTTCTCCCTCATTCTAGGATACGAACCCCGCTCTTATCCCCCAATTGGAAAGATGTTCCTCCCCGCCCTGGAAACACGTCTATCTGAACTCAAGGAAGCCTGACGGGAAACCCTCGCAGCACATAAAAAGACCCAATGGATCATGAAGGAATGAACTTCTTCAAAGTTCTGTCCCTGGGAAGTTGGCGATAAAGTTTGGTTAGAAGGAAGAACCTTTGACTATGGTACCTGTCAAGAAAACTATCCCCTAAATGAGAAGGACCATTTGAAATCACACAGGTCATCTCCCCTGTATCGCATCACCTCAAACTGCCACCAACCTGGAAGATACACGATGTCTTCCACGCCTCCCTCCTATCCCCTTATCAGGAGACTGCGGAACATGGCTCCAACTTCTCCAACCCACCACCTGAGCTGATCAGTGGAGAAGAGGAATATGAAATAGACTCCATTCTCTCACATTGCGGAACATGAGGACGAAGGCAGTACCTTGTATCCTGGAAAGGATATTCCACAGTAGAGAACATGTGGGAACCAGAAGGAAACCTCCAACATGCACAAACACTCCTGGATGAATATAAGTCTGCTCATCCAAAGGACTTTCCCCAGTAAATGTTCCGAAAGAGAAACTTTGAGTTCCAACCCGGTCTCCCCTTCTACAAGTTCTTCTTCCTCTATCGCAATGACCTCCCTCCATCCCATCCTCTCAAACATCAATACTTCTGTAACGGAAAGTACAACAGCTGTCCTTGGCATTACAAATCATGACTCAGCAAACCCCCTCCTTGATTACACACCGCAACTGCATCATGGCCAGGGGAACTTATGAATCCCTCATGGCCCAAAGAAACCACCTAGAACTGCCTTACCCCTACTACGTCTGCTCCAACCGTCTTCCCCCTCACTTGAGGAGGATCCTTTTCACCTCCGTCCTAACTACCCCTGCTCTCACCTTGCGCATGGAACTAGACCTGCACTATAACTACGACAAGAAAACGAAAACCAAAGATCTGTGTACCCTCTTCCAAACCTACCAAGTCATCTGTCTCACCGCCCACCAACTTGTTCTCCACGATTCCCTGGAACAATTCATATCCACAATGCAAACCAGGATAGATGAAGCATGTTCCCTCATCCTCGATCTCCTCTATAAAGAAGAATTCAGACACCTCGTGGATCGCATTGATGAGATGCTCCTTGCACCATACCTTTCGACCCCTACCTAGACACACTTGTGTCCATCGAAAGAACTCCTTCCCCTGTTCTTCAGATCCCACCTCCTCGCTCCCCCGAGCAGATGTACTTTCTGTTACGTTAGTCTCAGGTAGAGGTGATCGTAGACCTGGTCAGTTCAAAGGTTCTGTCTAGGACGAACATTCGTTGTAATGGTTCAAGTGTTCAAGGGGGTCTTCCAATGATAAATCAATCATTGGTGGTTTCAAGGGTCTCGAGGGAGCGTCCACTCAGAGTAGGACAAGGACTACAAGGGAGACAAGGGAGACAAGGGATCAGAGACGATGCAAGGTATGATGCTATTCCAGGTAGGTCAAGCATAGGGTACATCGTTGGTATTGTAGAGTTTATATAGGGGAAAGAAAGAGAGATTGCTAAGCAATAGAGTGCGAAGGAATCTCAAGGAATGTTTAGTAATACACAGCAAGTGAGATAGAAAAGGAAACAATGATGTCAAGCAGGCTGTACAGCAAGACATATGTCCAATAGGAATGCAAAGGAAGATAAGCAGGATGATGAGGCATCCGATAGGAACGCATAGAATGCTAAGCAAGATGACAAGGGAGAAATGAATGGGGGTGGTGAATCGTAACATTATCCCCCAAGTATGTTCGAAGCTACAAAGAGAACATCAAAAGAAGGAATTAAAAATCATAGTCTGCACCCAGTGAACCGGTGATGTTTGCTATGGCAGTATCATCCCAAATGTCATCCCCATGATCTTCGTCAGCATAGGAAGTGGGGGGAGAAGGAGATCTGGATCGTCAATGGGTTTGGACCAAAGGGCAGTCCAAATGTCATCTGCTACAATGCCAGGTGCAATGATGGTGGTGTGGAGCCGATGCGTTCACCAAGATCATGTGAGGGACATAGAAAGCTGGGGGAGGAATGGGAATGGGATTGATAGAGGAAGTACTGGTCATGGAGAGTGAAATGGCAGGTGGAGGGGAACGACAATGCCAAGGACAACGGAAGGCAACATGCCCAGGTTGGATGATGCGGCAATGACAGCAATGGTAGTCAGGACAGTTAGCCATGTGGTGCCCATTGTGTTGGCAATGGAAACAGCAATCAGTGGGATTGGAAGGGGGTCATTGTCCAATGACTTCTCTCCAATTAGCGAAGGAAGTAAATCCCAGGGGTAATAATCATTGGGCCATAGCGATGGCCATTTGTTCAGCACGTTGTTCCTCGATAGTGACTTCGGCGGAGGACACGGATCGGGTGGAAGGAACCAGAGAGGGGGGAAGAAAGACAGGAACGGGAGTGCCAGTTTGTTGTTCAGTTTGTGCTTGGGTTTCTCCTAATTGGCAGTGGTATTGGTCGATTTCAGAGACAGCAAGGGGCATTTGTAGTTGGTAAAGAGTGGAAAGGAGGTTTCCTTCAGTTTGAGTTTGGACCTGATGAAAAATGCTGATCCGGGAGGCAATGCTTTCATTGGACAATACTAAAGAGAGTAGGTTTGCAAGTCTTTGATCCTGGAGGAAAGCATGATGAAGATTCCATAATGGAGATTCCATGTCGAAGTGACTTCCAAAGTAGATGGCCATCTGGGGGTTGGTGATCTGTCTGGCCATAAGATCTAAGGCCGCTGTAGAGAGCCATAAGTCTCTACTCTCACATGTCATCTAATTGTCACCTGGGCCATTCTCCATCCTTATCCTTATCCCCTTCCTAATGTTTTCACCTTCTACCACAGCCATCTAAAGTCATTTCCACACTCTCTCGCATCAACTCGCACTGATCCGAACGAAATCTGCATAGTCCGCATTCCGCATTCGCACTCAGATTCCATCGCTGATAAGTCCTTTTGTTCACGTTGTGTTTATGACTCGTTGTATCAAGTCGTTTTTCGTCCTAACGACTTGAATTTCTTATTAAGTACTTTATTCACATATTTAGTTGTCTTCATGCCTTCGACAGGTATTGTGATGCATGTACCTTACTTGTTTCAGTCTAGGGTATGCCCAGACTATAAAAGACTGTACTTAGACAGTTGAAATTCATCTTTTTCGTCCTTCCATCTATCGTTCCCTTCAATCATCAACCATCTTAAGGGCTTCTGCACAAGTCCTCATCGTCCTTATTGTTTTCTGCTTTCGCGTTCTTTGCATTACACTGTGCATTCCACAGATCCGCTGTCGACTTTCAGTGGAACACTCCAGAAAGTCTCAGATTCATCATTAAGGCTCTTCCCTGGTCGAAGGATCTTGGCCAGTTGTCCCTCTTTTCATTCCTCTTGTGTATCTCTTTAGGGACAAACATATCACTTCCTTCTTACCACCCACAGCAGCTATCCAAGGTTTTGTGACTCATATTCCTGAGATCCAGACCCTTGTACTTCTCTTCAACTGGAGCCCACTGCAAGGGATCCAGAGGAACCTAATAGAAGGGCACTATGCCTGAACCCCCAAAGGGTCAAGCTAGAAAACCTACTTGTGCAGTTCCACAATCTTAACCTCTCCAAGGATTCCAATTTCTTTTATCCTGTCGCATTGCAACTAGCTGACATTGATAGATCCTTGTCACACCATCTATCATCAGATTTGTCAAACCAGTCAAATGTGCCCCACTTGTCATCCGTTGACAGGTCTGAAACATCTACCAACTCGCCTTCACAACCTGGTATCCATACATCACCAGGTTACCAACCAACCAGTTACTCCCGTTTCATCTCACCAGGGTTACCAGGGGCATTTATCCATTCATCACCTTGCCTCGATTCTCTTCCTCCCTTACCAGATTCCCCTCTCTCTTCGCGATCATCTTTGCCTTTCCCAATATCTTCTCTGAATCTTTCTTACTTGTTCTGCTCGTCCCCTTAATTAGCAGTTACTCATCCTATAACTCTGTTATCCATTTCAGCAATATCCCTTTCTCCTCCTAATTCTCCTGTGTCAAACCCTCCTGTTGTCGCCATGGCAAATGTGAATGCTTTTCAGATGCCCCTTTGGGGAACCCAGAATGCTCCCAAATTTGATGGGAAAACACCATCTCAATTACCCCATTACCTAGAAGACATTGAGTTTTTAGGAACCCAGGCTGGTCTTAACGAAGAACAGCAGATTAAGGCCACTATCCGATATGCAGATTTAGACGAAGCCGAGGTTTGGGAAACCCTACCCAGCACTCACACTAATCTGCTTGCATGGGCCACGTTTGTCACCACAGTCAAGGATCTCTATCCTGGATGCGAAGGTGATAATCGCTACTGCCGTGCTGACCTACAATACCTTATACAGGATTACAAAAAGAAATCTATGTGTAGTCAAGATGAACTGGGAGAGTATCAGCAGAAGTTTACCAAAATCTCTGCTGTGCTCATTGTCAAGAACAAGCTATCCAAGACAGAATGCAATTCCATGTTTCTTGTGGGTTTTCCACAAGATGTCGAGAACTGGATCTGTCATTGGTTGGCTATTGTCAAACCGGATATTCATCCTGATGACCCATACCCGATCGCTGATATCATTGAAGCGGCTAAGTTTCTTTTGACAGGATCAGCATTGCACAATGCGGTTCCATCTGCAGTGCCATTTTTGACACCTTCTCCGCAACATTATCCTCAGTTCCCTCAACAACATACTCCCACTCCTCAATGACCAGTTTTGTGACAAGGGGGTGGGAATGTCAAGGCCGGGTTCACCAATACTGTACAGCAAGGAAGCAACCCAAAATGCGCCTTCTGTGGTGATCCTGCCCACTTTGTAAACAGTTGCCCTCACGTTGACGAGTATATCCGTACATCACGTGCTATCCGTGGGACTGATCGTAGGCTATATATGCCTGATGGTTCTCGCATTCCTAGAGTGCCGGGTGTGCATTGTCTTAAGGATTGCTTGGATCGTTTGGGGGCAAGCGCATCATCTGCTTCTTCATCTTCCATAACAGTTCCTACTAACATGAGCTCTTCGAGTTCGGTCAATACCTTTTCTAGGGATATACATGCGCATATGACCTCCAGCATTTGGTCGGTGGCAGATGCGCCTATTGATGCTCTTATCGAATTCGAACCCATCGCATTGGCAAACTCCATTGCAGACATACAAGTACCCAATTCTCCCGATGTAGCTGATCCAGATTTTCAGCCTTTTATCGCTCAAGCATGGGCCTCCTTCCAAGCTACGAAGGAAGGTCAGCAACATGGGAAGCACGTTCGTTTTGACGGCGTAGCTGTACCACCCAAGAAGCCCGCTACCAAACCAGATTCACGCTCTGCTACAGTCTCAGGGGAGCTAGAGTCTATTGTCTCTCCTGAAGTGCTGGATGCTCACGCTTCGGTCCCTGTGGGTTCCATTAGGCCTCTGACACCACCTCTTTCTTCCCGTGTACACGAGAAGAGCGCGGATCGCAGCGGTTTTATACCCGCTTCTGTGTCTTCGAGTAACATTTCTCCGCACATTCCTGTTGCTAACCAAAACACTTTTCCCCCTGGTCAATACAGGTATTCCTTTCCTCTCAAGGATGATACCGCTCCAAAGTGTGTCCTTGATGCGGTGCTAGAGTCCACTGTTCCAATAGCAGTGAAAGACCTCTTTGCAATCGCTCCAGAGTTTAGGAAGCAATTCTGCGACCTGACTACCACCAAACGCATCTCCAATTCTTCTCCCTCTCATACTAATGCTGTCCAGGCGAATGAATTATCCGGTCGCAATCTGGGCAAGGTCGATCGTGAATTCAGCAATTGCATGTTGTGCTCGGATGACGGTTTAATCGTCAGGCATCACAGTCTACCCCTGTGCTGTCTTGATGGCCAGGTAGTAAGCACCAAACATACCCTCACTTGCATTCTGGACAGCAGTTCCGAGATTATTGCCATGTCCAAGCGGGTTTGGGAACAGCTCGGGAAACCTATCTGCTCTGATCACCATATGCATATGACATCCGCTAATACTAGTACTGATTCAATGCTTGGTGTCCTGGAGAACTTATCCTTGTCCTTTGGGCCTGGAGAAGTCTCACTTCAGGTACAAGTGGTTGATCGTGCTAATTTTGATTTACTCCTAGGCCGTCCTTTTCATTGCCTTATGTCTGCAACCACTGAGGACTTCCCGGACAGCAGTCAAACCATCACCCTACGCGATCCCAATAACAGCAAAGAATTCAAGATGCTGATCCGTGCGTGGACTAATGGATGTCCACGTTGGCGTTGGGGTTTGCATTGCAACAACCACCAAAGCATTGTCGAACTGGGTTTTTAGGTCTTGATGATCTGCCTTCACAGTGGGGAGATTCCATTACATTTCCCGGTATGCAAGCATTTTTATCCAAATATCCTTTCCTGTGTTATCTTGTTGCGGAGCGGTCTTCGCCTTTGGAGACTGCTATGGATTCTTCGCAACCTGTTCCTTCCAATATGGTCTCCATTTCTTTGGTGACTCAAGCTTCTCTTCTTTCTTCATATTCACTTTTTATGCTTTCTCCTATGCCTTCCCCCTGGTATCTGTTTCTCTCCTCTACTCAATCCGTCCTTTCTCATACTAATCTTACCACATTGCGGTCGACTTACAAGTTTCATACCTCATGTCATTATTTCCATATTCACGATGCATTCACGTATAAGCCTGTTGCCAAGAAGGTTCGCTTTGTTTCCACTACAGTTACAGAAGAGTTCCACATTGTGCGCAGCTTACCAGCTGAACCATTAGGCGGATTACCGCCTTTGCCTACTCACCCTCCCAATTTTATCCCAGGAATACACTTTATCCAAGAGTGTGCAGACACGCTCGACCTCGATCCTGCTCAATGGCTTTGGCCAGAT
>JBBPLF010001097.1:0-11853 GCA_038089615.1 Aureoboletus auriporus
CCGGGTGATAACCAGAGATGAAATGTAAGCAGATATTGAGGGCCTTGCTGAGTGAACGGAAGAAGTGCGATATGAATTCGGAGCCTCGATCGGAGGTGATATGGGAGGGAACTCCATGCTTGGAAAAAACGTGGAGTAGGAACAACTTAGCCAACTCTGGAGATGTGATAGTGTTGTGTGTTGGGATGAAAATGCATTGTTTTGACAAACGATCTACGATGACGAGTATGGAGGTAAATCCGGAGGACGGAGGAAGTTGTTCAATGAAGTCCATGGAAATGGAGTTCCAGGGCTTCTCGGGGATCGGGAGTTGTTTCAGGAGTCTGTATGGCTTATGTCTAGGGACTTTAGCATGGGCGCAGGATGTGCAGGACGAGACGTAGTCCTTTACGAAGGTTCGGATTCCTGGCCATGTATATTCACGTCGAATGAGCTCTAATGTCCAATTCTGTCTGAAGTGTCCGGAGAGCGGGTGGTCATGTTTGTATCAGAGGACATGGAGACGGAGGTCTTCAGAATCAGGAACGTAGATGCGATTATCTAGATGAAGGAAACCATCGGAGTCAACTGACCAACGGGAGTCAGAGGGTTCGGTAGCAGAGAGATGCTGAAGAGCAACAGGGTCAGAGGGGATTGCGGAGAGGATATCACTGTGGAGTTGCTCAACATCAAAGAGCGTGCTAGCCCAGAGTACCAGAGCTACAAGGTAAGTTGCTTGGAGGGACAAAGTGAGCTGCTCGTGAGTGAAAACAGGATGGAAATTGTGAGGATTGATGCGAGCGTAATCCTTATCCCCCTCTTTGGGATAGATGTCCCAGCGTCTAGTGAGGGCATCAGGTTTTGTGCCAAGGCGTCCGGGGCAGAAACGGACAACCATGTTGAATTGGGAGAGGAACTCTGACCACCAGGCCTGCTGGCGAGTCAGGAGCTTAGAGGTCGCAAAGTACTCTAGGTTTTTGTGGTCCATGACAACGTCGATGGGGATACCGGACCCTTCCAGGTAATGACACCAAGTCCGGAAGGACTCGTGAATAGCAAGAAGCTCCTTGTCATGGGTGTTGTAGTTGAGCTCCAGAGCAGTAAGCGTCCAAGAGTAATATGCGACAGGGTGGACTTCGTCGTCCGGACATCGGAGGGAAAGGATGCCAGCGATGGCATAGTCCGAAGCATCTGTTTCGACGATCAACGGGGTGTCTGGAGACCAGTGGGTTAGGATTGGAGCGGATGTGAAGGCATCTTTGAGGGTCTGGAAAGCGGAGTGACAGTTGTCGGAGAAATTCCACGGAGTACCTTTGCGAGTAAGGTGAGTTAAAGGAACAACAATATCGGAGTAGTTATGGATGAAACACCGATAGAAATTGGTGAAGCTGAGGAAGGACTGAATGTCCTTCACTTTCTGGGGTTCCAGCCAGTCTTGGATCGTTTTGACTTTGTCCGAAGACATGGTGAGACCAGAGGGCGAAAGACAATAACCTATATAGGTATTCAGTGGAGTCCATGTGGAACTCACACTTCTCGGGCTTAGTGTAAAGTCCGTGTTTGTGGAGTCGACGGAGCACCTCTCAGACATGCTCCTTGTGGGAGGCCATATCCTCGGAGTAGATAAGTATGTTGTCGAGGTATACAATCACACAAACATCTAAGAGATCTGCGAAGATAGTGTTGACAAATCGCTGGAATGCTGCAGGGGCATTGGTTAGACCAAATGGCATGACAAGCCACTTGTAGGAGCCGTAGCGAGTCCGGAAAGACATTTTCCATTCATCTCCATCAGCAATGTGGACCAGGTGGTACGCATGCCAGAGATCGATCTTGGTATAGATCTTTGCTCAGCTCGGAGCGTCTAGGAGGTCGGTGATACGGGGAAGCGGATAGCGATCTTTCTTTGTGATCTTATTGAGTCCTCGGAAGTCGACACAGAGGCAGAGTGAACTGTCCTTTTTGTGGACAAAGAGAACCGGAGCGGCATGAGCGGAGGATGAGGGACGGATGAAACCCATTGCTAGGTGCTCATCGAGGAACGCACGGAGGAATTCAAGCTTGGATGGGGAAAGGGAGTATGTGGTACCAATGGGAGGTGAAGCACCTTCCTCCAGGTCGATCTTCAGATCGTGTTCGCAATGGGGAGCAAGGATGGAGGCCTTGCTTTTGCTAAACACATCAGCAAAGTCATGGTAGTCTGGAGGTACACCAGAGAGATCAGCCTTTTCTGGAGTAACGGAGGATGCTCAGAGATCACTCCCTTGGGGACAGATTTGCATACTTAATTGAACAGAGCCTTCAAGGCGACATGCAAGCGCAAAAGCGGGTGCACTGATGATCGCGATAGGAGGTGCCTTTCGATTGGAGAAACGCAGTCAATCGGATGGTGGGTCAGCTGGAGGAGGTAAGTCTGGAGGCTGCGGAGTTGAGCTCAGAGGTGCTGGCAAGGACTGTTCAGGTGTATGGAATGAGATACTGCTTGAAACCCAGTCAATCAATGGATTATAGCAGGTGAGCCAGTTATGTCCTAGAACAAGGGAACAGGAGCCATCCAGCGGAGTGACATAGAATGTCGTTGGAGTGATGTCACCGGTTTGGAAGCGGATAGATAGGTTGATAGTTTGAGTGATAATGGAGTTTGTGGTTCCATCGAACAGATGGAGTTGCAATGGAGGGATGGGGTAGGTGGAAAGACTGTGTTTATTGACAAAGGTCGTATCTATGAAACAATCGGAGGATCCTGAATCTACAAGCACGGAGAAAGCAGGAATGTCATGCGAAATGATGGAAACGGAGGGCATAAGCGATTTCGGATCTAAGAAAGTGGATGCGTTGAGACGGATCTCCTTGAGTGCACAGTTAGGTTCAATGCAACCTTCTTCCTGTGCAGAGTCACGGAGGTCGCAGACTATTTTTTTGTCTCCGAGGAGACCTCCGGTTTAGCTTCCGGAGTTGCAGTAGAAACTGCACGGGCCTTCGAAGCCTTGGAGCTGGACTTCGAACAATCCTTAGCCATATGGCCAGAGGACAGAGGGTTGAAGTGAGGGGATATAGGGGGGAGGGTACTCAGATGAGTTCGGGAAGTCATGGAGAGTGGAGAGCGGATTTGAGCAAGAAGAGAGTCAAATATACTGTTAGAGACTGGTCCAATACTCCGGAACGAACTCCGGAACGATGTGGTCGGACGGGACTTGGCTTCAGCTTATGTGCTGCACCCTTACTGAATCTGCGTGTCCCGAATTTGTGGAGGTCGGAGTTGTACGAAGAACCGTGAAGGATCTAAGTACCGGAGGGTGATCCAAAGAGAAAGGATTAGGAGAGACTCGGAGTTGAGTCAGAGGATTGATGAGGACTTGATTGAGGGGTAACTCAATTCGATATTCGACTAAAGTACAAAGAGGACAAACTACGGGTTTATATACGGAGGACAGAGACGGATTAGTAACAGAGTTTACTAAGAAATTGGTAAGTGGAACAGAGATAGGAGAAACATAGCCAGAGCAGTGCTACTAAGCGAGCACCAGTATTCGGAGGCATTACAAATCAGAATGGAGAACAGCATAAGAATGGAACTATATTAAAGAGAGAATGTCCGGAGGAACAGAAGTACGGAGTGCGTGAGAATGCGCCGGAGTTGTCGAGAAGAGATTGGAGGAATGACCGGAGAACCGGAGTTGGACTTGGCGAAGATTTGGGATATGACAGTAAAGCAGTATATATGATTATTTTTCTTCTCTGATGCCCTTGACAACTGAGGTGAGCTCTTTTACTACTGCACAACATTACTTGTTGCTGACATTACCTAGTCCACTTCTCATTCTAGTACGCTCTACTCGTAATAAGGCGCGAGGCAGTGTCTGGAATTGAACACGATAGAATGTGGGTTGCTTTATAAACAAGGCATCTGTAAATCCAAATGCTATTTGCTTAAACCTAACAGCAAATACAAATTTTGATGCAGTGTAATGATCTGTATCTAGAATTATGATACTAGTAGTCACAGGCATTCTTGTATCTATTGCAAGCTTTTGTTTAAATGCAGGATGAGTCACGCTACGGTAGGAAAATAATGCCTATAATAAGTATCTGTGAGCCCATTGTGGAGGCAGGAACACTAAGTGGCATGGTTGGACCGATTAGAAGAGGATGTGTTAATGCTGGGCATCAGAATGTAGCACAGTGAACACTTGAAGTGTTCGGAGACTTGTTGTGGGCAAAGCAAAGCGATAAGAGTTCTCACTACCCAATGTGCACACTTGGGGCTTGTGGATGTGCTAAGTAACAACGCTGGATTGCGTAGAACTAGCTGGGGAATACAGGTTGAGTCGAGTAGCTACTTATACGAGTTATGATACTGCACAATCCTATGCGCACAGCAAGGGCTATGTTACTGTGTACTGCATAAGGCGTGGTGCGCAGTATCATGGCTATGTGAATGGGTAAGGGATCATGATGTTACGATCCAGGTTGGCACCCGGACAATTCATTTTTCACACCTTTCACCTTGCATTCGGAGGAAGAATGTAGATGCCTAGGACAAGGGTCTACCCCTCACATTCGCTTACACGCCTCACTCGTCAAGCTACACCTGACAAACACCTGACAAACATGTAGCGTCACACCTGACGAACATGCCGACTTACGGTACACTTTCCACTTACAGTACACTTTCCACTTACAGTACACTTTCCACTTATGGAACACTTTCCACTAATGGCACACTTTCCACTTAATGGACCTTTCCCTTCTCATCGTCACATCTCCCGATGACGACTCGCATCTCCCGATCCTATCTAGATTACCTGCATTGCCTTATGCAGCTCCCACTGCCCTACGCAACCCGCGCAGCACGCATCACCGTGCAGCACACATCACCTTGCACAGCACACATTGCCCCGCACAGCACACATAGCTTACGCATTGCTTTACGCAGCACATACTGCGGCTACTGCCTTACACAGCATCCCAGCCTAGTATAAGTAGTCTACCCTCTTCACTGGCATTTCCCCAGCCAGTTCTACGCACTTGGATGTACTTCTCTCCTCTAGTACTTTCCTATGCAATCTCTGGTCTCCCGAAGTGCTTGTGTATGACAATGCTTTGAGGTCCCTTGTCACACCCACGTCTGGAGCCACATATCAAGTGCTCTCAGTTCTCAAGAAGTGCTAGAGAGAGCAGTTATATCCTCAGCGTTATTTGTCCTATGATTCGTTTGCACGATCTCACGATGGCAAATCAATGAATCTAACACACAAGTCATCACATAAGGAGAGTGATGACGAGGAGATATTGGTCCGTTATGTAAGTTAATGTGGTTCCAAAGGGTTCCAAAGAAATCCTTGTGGTTCTGGTCGAAGGTAAAGGGATTGATAAAGGAACAAAAGGTGAATGTGGTTCCGAAGGGTTCTGAAGAAATCCCTGTGGTTCCGGTCAAAGGTAAAGAGATTGATAAAGGAACAAAAGGTGAACGTGGTTCTGGGGGTTCCAGTTCGGAACCAGAGAAACTACATGGGAGAAGAAGATGAGTGTCTTGCAAAGACACGAGAAGACTATGAGTCCATAAACATAGGGAAAAGATGGGTTATAGGGGAAAATCATAACAGGATGAGTATATATTTGGGAGAGTGAAGAGAATGAGGAGAAAAAGAGATATGGTACATGTCTGATCTCTAGGGTATGTTACGATCCAGGTTGGCGCCCGGACAATTCATTTTCTTTCATTCTCTTCATGCACCTTCCGCCTTGCATTCAGAGGAAGAATGTAGACGCCTAGGACAAGGGTCTACCCATCACATTCGCTTACACGCCCCACCTGTCAAAGTCACGCCTGACACATATCCTGACGAACATGTCAAGTCATGCCTGACAAATATCCTGATGAACACCTGATGAACATCCTGACAAACACCTGATGAACATCCTGACAAACACCTGATGAACATCCTGACAAACACCTGATGAACATCCTGACAAACACCTGACGAACACCTGACGAACACCTGATGCACCAGTCAAGCCACATCCTGACAAACACCCTGACAAACACTTGTTGAGTCACGCTACCCCTGTTAAGTCACACTCAACCTTTCCTTACTTTACGGACCTTTCCCTTCTTGTCGGCATATCTCCCAATGACGATTCACATCTCCTGATCCCATCTAGATTACCTGCATTACCTTATGCATCACACGCAGCTCCCACTGCCCTATGCAGCCCGTACAACACACATCACCGCGCTGCATGCATCACCTTGCACAGCATGCATTGCCCCGTGCAGCACACATAGCTTATGCATTGCTTTACGCAGCACATACTGCGGCTACTGCCTTATGCAGCCTCCCAGCCTAGTATAAGTAGTCTACCCTCTTCACTGGCATTTCCCCAGCCAGTTCTACGCACTTGGATGTACTTCTCTCCTCTAGTACTTTCCTATGCAATCTGTATTTGTGTATGACAATGCTTTGAGGTTCTCGTCACACCAACATCTGGAGCCACGTATCAAGTGCTCTCAGTTCTCAAGAAGTGCTAGAGAGAGCGGTTATATCCTCAGCGTTATTTGTCCTACGATTCACTTGCACAATCTCACGACGGCAAATCAACGAATCTAACAGGGTATATATATTGTTCAGGGAGCTATGTCATTAGTATGTCCGGAGAGACAGGAATACCAAAAGGAAAATATGAAATACAGAATGAAGCAGAAAGAAATATGGAAAGGGGAAAGGGGAAAGGGAAGGAATTTGTGTAGTAAGTCTCTGCAAGCAGGCTTATATGTACCTGCCCACCTTGTGAACAAAACCATGTTTCCCAGACATCCAAGGCTTGACAGTCTTCAAGATCTTTTTGACGTAGCCATTTGTCATCTTCTGCCCCAAAGCCTTCCCATTGAACGAGATATTGGCAGCCTCGACCCACCTTCCACTCATCCAGAATCCTCTTAATGTGATGTTCAAGTTTTCCATCTGCTGTCAGCACAGGGTCTGGGTGGGGCAGTGCATGGTTCACAAAAAGAGTGGGGTTGTTAGGGTGGAAGGCCTGGAGTTGACTAACATGGAAGGTAGGGGAGAGACGTGAGGACACTGGAAGACGGAGGGTGTACATAGATGTGGAGGGATTTGCTGCCAGAATCTCATAAGGACCATTGAATTGTGGCATGAATTTTGCGACACACTTATTCCTGCCAACAAGATAGTCACGTTGACGGTTCTTTGTAGAGAGCATGACCATCTTTCTGACAGTAAATGTTGGCTTAGCTGAATGGTGACAATTAGCAGCTGTCGCTTGAAGAGTCTTAGCCATCAGCAAGTTATCTAGAGCTTCAAGGATGTCAAGTTGTAGATGGGAGAGGAAGGATCCTGCATCAAAGGTGGCTGAGTCAATGATGTTGGTAGGGGGGAAGGAGATAGGTGGGATCACCCAAGGTGAATGCCCAAGGTGTAACTGGAATGGTGAGAAACCTGTGCTAGCATTGACCAAGTTCATAAGATTGAACCAGATATGAGGCAGCATGTTGACTTAGCCTTTTTGGTGCTGATCAACAAGGAAATGGAGGGACTGATTCACAGTCTTGTTAGTTTGCTCATTGGCACCATCTGTTTGAGGGTGGTAGCTGTTAGACATCTTAAGATGGACACCAGTCAGTATATGTAGCTTACACCAAAAATGAGAAAGGAAAAGCTTATTGCAGTCCGAGATGATTTCCTGAGGAAGACCGTTTTCACAGTACCAGTGATTGAAGAAGAGGGTGGCCAGTTGAGGGGCAGTGATGTTACCTCAACATGGCACAAGCCGGATATCGGCACCAAGTCGGTCAGTCATGGAGACAAGCACGTTGAAACCAAGATCTTCTGGTAAGAGGCCAATGAAGTCAATGATGACAGAGTCACCACATTTATCAGGCACAGGAAGAGGGTGTAGTGGTCCAGCAGGAGCAGAGGTTGGCAACTTGTTGCACAAGCAGGATGTGCAACTTGGAAGATAAGACTCGACAAGATCACAGCGCATGTTAGGCCAGTAGAAGGTGCTGCACAGTGAGGCATAGGTTTTGTCAGCTCCAAAATGGCTGGCCACATCATGGGCAAGGTGGAACAGGCATTCGCGGAGTGAGTTGACATGAGGCACCACAAGCTGATCAGTTAAGTACAAAAGGCTGTTGTTTTCCACAAGTCCTGGCAATGAATCAAGCAAGGAGAAAAGTTTCCTGCAATAAGAATCATCAGTGTAACCTTTGAGAATGTTAAGGGTCAGAGAGTGATCATGAGTGATACTGCTCTGTGAAGCCACAGATGTACTAGCCACAGTGTTGGTAGTAAGCAGGGTGGCCATATTGTACAGATTGTAATGAATGGTGGCAGCAGAGACAGCGTCCAAGATGGGTGAATCAGGTCCATCATGACGACATGAGAGAGCATTGGCAGCCACATTGCCTTCATCCTTGATATAGATATACTGAATGTTAAGATCAAATTGGGAAAGACATTTGGCCTAATGGGCTTGGCGTCAGGAAAGCTCACATTGCATGTGAAAATTCTGAAAAGTGTGGTGGTCAGTGTACAGTATATGATGATAGGGTTATCCAAGAGCTCCACATGCTACTTCTTGAGAGCCCGGATAATGGCCAGCAGCTTCTTTTCATGAACAGGATAATTGAGTTCAGTGCCATGAAGTGTTAGATTTGTTGATTTGCTGTTGTTAGATCGTGCAAATGAATCTTGTGAACAAATAATGCTGAGGATATAACCGCTCTCTCTAGCACTTCTTGAGAACTGAGAGCACTTGATATGTGGCTCCAGACGTTGGTGTGACGAGAACCTCAAAGCATTGTCACATACAAGTACTTCGGGAGACCAGACATTGCATAGGAAAGTACTAGAGAAGAGAAGTACATCCAAGTGTGTAGAACTGGCTGGGGAAATGCCAGTGAAGAGGGTAGACTACTTATACTAGGCTGGGAGGCTGTGTAAGGCAGTAGCCGCAGTAAAGGCAGTGAGTGAGCTATGTGCACTCCATAAAGCTATGTGGATGAGTAAGAGGAACACAAGTCATCATAAAATGATGGCAAGGAGGGAAAGGTCCATTATGTAAGGAAAGGTAAATCATGACTACAATGGGTAAGGAGTGACTCAACAAGTATAGCATGACTCAACAAGTGAAGCGTGACTCAACAAGTGAAGTGAGTAAATGATCATGAAGGATAGACCCTTGTCCTAGGCGTCTACATTCTTCCTCCATAACGAAGGGGAAAGTTGAAGTGAAAAATGAATTGTCCAGGCGTTAACCAGGATTGTAACATGAAGGGGGCTTGAGTCAAAGGTGACAGGTCGAGCGGTCTTCCAATCCAGGTCCCATGAGAGCACAGCACCAGTACAATAGTTGGAGGCATCCATAGTGAGAAAGATGTGGTTTTGGCCTGGGTTGTTGTGGTCAATGATGGTAAGGCAGACAGGTCTGATAATAAGGCATTTGATGCTGTCAAAGGCAAGTTGACAAGTAGGCAGCCAGGGAGGAAAATCCAGGTTGGCTGCCTTTGTTGTGAGGGAATTCAAAATCTGTGTGTATTGGGCAAGGTCAGGCAGGTGGTCAGCCAGATACTGGACCAGACCTACCTCATTTGCAGTCCAAGGCTGTGGCCAGTCAAGAATGTGTGAAATCTTACTCTGGTCTGGCTTGATATCATGAGCAGACACAATGTGACCAAGGAACTTAACCTCACTGTTAAACAAAGAAGTCTTTTTGAGTGAGCAAAAGAGATG
This sequence comes from Aureoboletus auriporus, assembly GCA_038089615.1. Classification (NCBI taxonomy): domain Eukaryota; kingdom Fungi; phylum Basidiomycota; class Agaricomycetes; order Boletales; family Boletaceae; genus Aureoboletus; species Aureoboletus auriporus. The sequence goes on from JBBPLF010001097.1 coordinate 9,735, forward strand.
CACTTGTCAAAGGGCATTAAGGACAAGATGAACATTTGCCTTGTGTTCTTGCACTGTCTGTGACCAAATGATAATGTCATCCAGGTATATGTGACAAATTTTACCAATAAGGTGGTGCAGGATGCTGGACATGCGATGTTGATGGATGGCAGGGGTGTTACAGACACCCATCGGCATTACTGTCCATTCATACAAGCCCCAAGGCATGTGGGTCACAAGCCACTTGATATTATCAGGATGGGCCTTGGTCTGAAAGAAGGAATTAGTCATGTTGATCTTTCTGAAGACCTTATCCTTGGTGCAGTCCCAGAGGATTTCTTCAATTCAAGGGAGTGGATGGTTGTCTGGAATGGTATTGGCGTTCAAAACACAAAAGTCGTTCACCCACCAAGGGAGAACAGTAGAATCTGCCTTAGGAATAATGAATGAGGGTGATAAGTGTTCACTATTGGAAGGACGAAGGCATCCAGCAGTGATGTGTTGTTGTAGTAGTGTGTGCCAGCCTTCATGGTATTTTTTGGGACAGTTGTATGAACGGAGTTGTATGAGCTTGTTTGCATTGTGAGGTTGCACATGGAAAAGAATGTCATCCGGTAAACAGTCACAGTGGGGAATGTCATCTGGGAAGTGATCAACATATTCAGCCTTCATGTCAAGATTGCATTGTCAGAGATCCTCAACTAATGCAAGTGTAGCAATCTGATGTTGGACTGAGGCAATAAGCTCAGTTACAGGCATAGCACTAGTGGTAGGAAGTCCTGACAATGGTACAGGCATGGAATGCAAATTTGAGAGGCTCACCAGACAAAGGACAGGTGGAACATCAATTTGAGGCATAGATGAGGATAATAATTCAAAATTGGAAGGGAGCAAGGTACAAGTGCATGCGGTGTGATCAACAACAATGTAATTGTGCTGAAGAAAGGGAATACCAAGAATGATTGGGCTACACAGAGAAGGGGCGATGACAGTGTGAACAGTGCGACTTTGAAAACAAGAATCTAGAGATGACAAGGAAAGTTTAACATAATGAGACAGAGAAAGTGCTGTGAGCAAAGAAGAGGAAAAGGCCAATTCAACCAAGACAAGCTGTTTGAAGGTGTGAACATGCAGGCCAAGAGTTTGAGCAAGGGATTCTTCAATCAAAACTAAAGATGAACCATTGTCAATAAGGGTGTCGACCATAAGGGGTTCATTAACCAATGGTCTGTTGACCATACATTTCCAGAATAGAGAAGGAATAGAAATGGGGCGCATGCACCCTGAGTCTTCACCAGAATCGGACCCATTACCAAGGGCAGCAGAAGGCATGATGACAGCAACAACATCACTGCTCTGAGCAGCAGCAATGGTGTCTGGCTTCTTTGTCACCTTCCAAGCCTTGAGACAAAGGTCATTTGAGGTGAGGATTTTGTAGGAGGCTGGATCAGGGAACCCATTGGTGCAGTTCTGGGAGGTATGAGTTTGAAAAGGAAGAAATGGTCATGAAAAATCTTTCATTCATCATCAGTGAGAGGTGGCAAACATGCTGTTACAGTTTTCCCCTATAATGTCATATCCCAAATATTCCCCAAGTCCAACTCCAGTCCTCCAGTCTCTCCTCTGATCAGTTCTCAACAACTCCGGCGCATTCTTGTGCACTCCGTACTTCTGTTCCTCCAGACATTCTCTCTTTAGTATAGTTCCATTCTTATGCTGTTCTCCATTCTGATTTGTAATACCTCTGAATACCAGTGCTTGCTTAGAAGCACTGCTCCAGCTATGTTTCTCCTATCTCCATTCCACTTACCAATCCCTTAGTAAACTCCATTACTAATCTGTCTCCATCCTCCGTATATAAACCCGTAGTTTGACTCCTTTGTACTTTAGTCAAATATCGAATTGAGTTACCTCTTACAACTCCTCATCAATCCTCTGACTGTTACGCTCAACTCGGGTAGAGGTGAACGTAGACCTGGTCGGTTCAAAGGTTCTGTCTATGATGGACGTTCGTCAAAGATGGTTCAAGGGTTCAAGGGTTCTTTCAATGATAAGACAATCGTTGGTGGTTTCAGGGGTTTCAAGGGAGCATCCACTCAGAGTAGGATGAGGGCTTCAAGGAAGACAAGGAATCCAAAGG
>JBBPLF010001098.1:0-11847 GCA_038089615.1 Aureoboletus auriporus
CATATTCCTGAGATCCAGAGCCTTGTTCTTCTCTTCATCGGCTTGCTACCTGATGGCAGGAGCAGCTGGATAGATTGTGCAGCTGAGGCAAATATAGCAGGCTTGAAGTTTCCTTTGCTGCCCTCCGCACGATGTAGGTGGAGGTAGTCTACAAGGGCATCAATCTCCTGCCCTGTCCATCTTACTCTGCCTGGGCCAGTGGAACCCGTTGATGCACCTCTGGCCATGAGGGGTGGTAACTTGTACAGAATGTCAACAAGGGAGACTAGAGCTTGGAAGGCGATTTGACGGTGGATGTCAATATGATCAAAATAAAGATCAGTAGTCTGGCGATGATCAATCATATTGTCAGGTTGGACAAAGTTTACAATGTTCAATCTCCTCCACAACTATGGAAGCAGATGCCAGCCTTTTTGCTACAGACCAAACATCACCAAGTATGTTAGCTAGCTATTTTTTTTTCGAAATATGTTGCTGTCCAGGCTCTTAGACCAGTGTACACATGTTAGTCTAGATCACTACACTTTAGTCTAGACCCGGATCTGTACTATTATTAAGCTAATCAAGGGTACTACCCTACACATGTATGATATATTATTGACCTAGACTCGAACCTAGACTTACATGCTACATACATATGCTATGCTTCCATACTATGGCTATACCTTGACTCATGTACCAAGCATTGTAACATAGGATATCTACAGATGTAGTGTACATACATGTAAACCCCTGAGTAGTATATAAAGGCCAAAGCACTGCCAGAGGACACTAGTCTTGTCCTCTTGGAGTTTCCCCAACAACTTCAATTGCTACTTGACCCACTACTATTGGCCTAGTACAACTTCTGATACTGCTAGTAGGTGTTGGTTGTTTTACCTTACCCTTCTCAGAAACTCTCTCCCAAACAGCTGGGACCATTCAAGATTACCCAAGTCTTATCTCCTCTCACCTACTGTTTAGAACTCCTGATCAAATGGAAGATATATGATGTGTTCCACACCTCTCTTCTATCCCCTTTTTGACAAACCGATGCACATGGACCTTCCTTTTCTAGACCACCACCTGATGTTATCAATAATGAAGAAGAGTATGAGGTTGACAACATTCTCACACATAAGGGTCACCCTGGCAATTACCAGTACTTGACTGTGTGGAAAGGCTATTCCTCCACCAAAAATACCTGGGAACCTGAAGACAACCTTCACCACACAAACTCCATCCTTTTTACCTACAAAAGGCACTACTCCCTTCTATAACAAAACATCACATCCTCTCATTCACCCTCACAATGTACAGTCTCATCCCCCTTTCCACCCCCTCAGTCCAACCAACATGAACCCCTTCTCCACCTCCACCCACACCTCCTGCCACCATGCTTCATTTTGGAACTGAAGCTAACCCTGAAGACTACAATGTCTATTCCGCTTTTCTTGAAGATCCCTACCTCGCTGCTCTCATGGTTCCCCTTGTTGACTCAGACTCCACTCTAGATGGCTTAATTTGTGTTTACATGGCAAATGCTCAACTTGCCCTCCACATCCCCATCCTGCGCTCTCTATGCAAACAAGTCTCCTATGGGGAATTCATCCCATCCCTCCTCACCCAGCTTTATTGTGACCAACGTGCTGCCCTCCTCACTGCCTTACAACAAAGCAACCTGGACTTCCTCATCATTGCCACCCACTATTTCCATCAATCTAAGATCATGTAACACAGTCCTTGGCCTGAACCTCCTCACTTTTGACAGGCCCGCCTTAACAGTCGGCCTTGGAGACCTCTTCACCCTGAATACCCCTGCTTCAACCAATATTGTTATGCCTGTCGACAAGTAGGCCATGATTGCAATGTCTCCTGTCCTTTCGCCTGGTGTGACAAATGTAATCTCCTTCCTCACATTGGTACAACCCACCTTTCTTCCCACACAATCCCCGAGGACAATCCCAACTGCCCTTGCCATGTCTCCTCCCCACCATCCTCTTGACCTCAATTCCCCTCTCCTTCATCCCCTGCTCCTACTCCCATACCATGACCAGCACACTCTCCCTTTCATCCCATCTTAACCAATTGGCATGGAGAACCCATTAATTGCCTAACCTCTCCTCCCCCTGACAGGTCAGTGTGGGCCCCTGATCCAGCAGATGGGGAAGCTTGGGACATCCAAGATTGACTCTCCAGGGTATGTCTCAATAAGCTCATTGTTTATTTAATTATTCCTTTTTTGGTACTCGTTCTTGTCCTCCTCTTTGTCCTTTCTTGGTTTCATTTATGGACTAAGCTGTTACAAGGGTCATTTCAGTCTACTATGGAGGTAATGTTATGATTACCTTTTCCCCTCTTCGGCTACTCCCTTCGCTCCCATCCCCTTTGTTGTACTTGTAACCATGGATAGCCTTCTCCACAGCCATTTCTCTCACAATCGTGAGTTTCCCCATATTACTCCCCTTTCTAGAACATTCTATCATTCCTAGAATTACTCTATAAATACCCAGCTGCCCTGTACTTGTTCTTCATACTTGATCTAGCTCCCCTGAGTCCCCAGTCCCTCAGACCCAGTCCACTTGATATCCTCCTTTGTCCCCTCTTTCTCAGGACGTTGTTGCACCTCTTCATGAGTGTCCTCCCTGGAGACTGAGATATTCTTGGTCGCCACCAAGAACATACAACAAGTGTAACATGAAACCCTTGAAACCATCAATGATTGTCTTATTATAGAAAGAACCCTTGAATCCTTGAACCATCTAAAATGAACATTCATCCTAGACAGAACCTCTGAACTGACCAAGTCTACAATTGTCTCTATCCAAGTCGAGCGTAACTGTTACGATTCACCCCTATTCATTTTTCCCTTGTCATCTTGCTTATCTTCCTTTGCGTTCCCATCGGACGCCTCGTCATCTTGCTTATCTTTCTATGCGTTCCTATCAGACATGTGTCTTGCTGTACAGCCCGCTTGACATCATCGTTTCCTCTTCTGTCTTACTTGCTGTGTATTACTAAACATTCTTAGGAATTCCTTCGCATTCTATTGCTTAGTAATTCCTCCTTTCCTTTCCCTATATAAACCCTATGATACCAACGATGTACCTCACACTTGACCTACCTGGAATAGCATCATCCCTTGTACATCATCTCTGATCCTTCGGATCCCTTGTCTCCCTTGTAGTCCTCGTCCTACTCTGAGTGGATGCTCCCTCGAAACCCTTGAACCACCGACGACAATGTTGTCATCGGAAGAACCCCCCTTGAACCCCTTGAACCATCTACGACGAACATTCGTCCTAGACAGAACCTTTGAACTGACCAGGTCTATGTTCACCTCTGTTACGATTTTCCCTCATAACCCCTCTTTTCCTTATGTCTATGGACTCATTGTTTCTCCCTGTGTCTTCGCAAGACACTTATCTTCTTTTCCTAATTAGTTCCCCAGGTTCCGAACCGGAACCACACTTCACCTTCGGAACCACAATCTACTTTGTCCCACTGCTTAACCTTTCGACCGGAACCACAGGGAACTTCTTCGGAACCCTTCGGAACCACGTTCTACTTTGTCTCACTGATTAACCCTTCTCTTTCGACCGGAACCACAGGGAATTCCTTTGGAACCCTTTGGAACCACATTTCTTACATAATGGACCAAACCCCTCCTCGTCATCATTCTCCTTATATGATGACTCGTGTTCCTTTACTCATCCATACATAGCCCTTACTGCGCGCCCACCGCATAGCGCAGCATGCAGTCACACAGCCCTTACTGCGCTCACTGGATTGCGCAGCATCATACATCATATAAGTAGCTACCAGACTTCGCCTGTATTCCCCAGCTAGTTCTACACAATTCAGCGTTGTTACTTAGCACATCCACGAGTCCCAAGTGTGCGCATTGGGTAGTGAGACATCCTTCTTCTCTGCTTCGCCCACAACAAGTCTTCGAACTACTTCAAGTGTTCGCTGTGCTACGTTCTGACGCCCAGCGTTAACAACCTCTACCCGAGTTGAGCATAACAAAAGGTCAAGTGTGCTCTAAACAGGCTACCATCGTTGTAAGCCTTTTATCACCATTTCCCACCACCGTCCCTCAACTGACCCTCGTTGGGATCACCACCGAACCCCAGCTCAAGAACCTGCTTCTGAGCCCGAACTTGATCCCTCCCTCACTGACCTTGAGGAGGAACTTGACCTTGACACCACCCTTCTTACTGAAGAAGAACGAAGGGAAGACCTCGACTTAGCTCACACTTTGTCTGCCACCTTGAACATCCCATGTGTACCCACACCCCCGTCACCAACTCCTGTCACCCCTCGTACCAACCTCTTCGCAATACCTCCGTCTTTATCACCAGTAACTCCAACCATGTCCAACGCCACTTCCACCACGAAACACACTGAACTCCATATCGGAACTCCCGAATCCTTCAGTGGAAACCCATCAAAAGCCATGATCTGGCTCAACACCGTTGTCTTTTACCTCATGGTCAACGACAAAGTATACAACTCCGAAGCCAAACGTGTTGCCTTCGCCCTATCCTATATGATGAAAGGAACTGCCGTTACTTGGGCAGCCACCTATCGCCAGAAAGCATTGAACGCAACACTGCCAGACTTAGGAACCTTCGCCAACTTCCGAACCACATTTAAAACCGCATTCGAAAGAAAGGACACCGCCGAAAGAGCCACTGTCTGGCTTACCACCTACCGCATGCCCGAAAATGGCAACCTCTCCGAATACATTGCCAACTTCCAGAACAATGTCATCGTCTCCGGAATTACCGAAGACAGCATCCTGCGATCAATTTTCGGAGCAGGGCTTCCCATCTCCATGAAGATTAGCGAATCTAGCAAAGACACCAAGACCATCGACGACTGGTATAAATGGGCTCAAGAAGTCCAAACCAGACGAGACATCGCCAAGGCTTTCGCCCAGCAACACCGCAGCAAAATCACCACCCAGGCCTATACTCCCTCAACCCCAAAGACTCAGACTAAAACCCGCGACCCTGACACTATGGAGGTAGACGCCATTCGTGTCTCCAAACTCACTCCAGAAGAACGCAAACGATGCCGTGACAAGGGACTTTGCTTCCGCTGCCGGAAACCCGGACACATGGGCGAAGAATGCTCTAACTTCGCCAAAAGGGAACCTACTGTCAAGACAACCACCAAGGACGATGAGATCCCTAACCTCATGGACATTAACGACAACGAAGAAACTGTTCGAAGGGTAGCTTTCACTCCTTCGGATTTTTAAAAAGGGGAACTCGATCGACGCAAGTCTCCCCTACCCCTAGATGCGATGCTGTACACGTACAATCTTTGACCAAATCTATGCAAATTCCTATCCAGATTGTCGTTCCATCACATACCCTGCAAACCGTCAACACCCATGCCTTAGTCGATAGCGGAGCTGACATCTCCTGCATCGATCGACAATTCGTGCAAAAACACGGATTACCCACCACTAAACTCGCAAAACCCATCTGCATACGAAATGCCGATTCCTCCTATAACAACAACGGAGAAATCCAGTACACCTGCGATCTTTTCCTTGTCATCGAAAGTATTACCCAATGCACCACCTTCCACGTCATGTCCTGTGGACATGACAATGTCATACTTGGACTCCCTTGGCTCAAAAAGACCAACCCGACGGTCGACTGGGCAAACTGTTACGATTTTCCCTCATAACCCCTCTTTTCCCTATATTTATGGACTCATCATTTCCCCTAGTGTCTTTACAAGACACCTATCGTCCTCCCCTAGTTAGGTTTCTCTTATCTTCTTCTTCCAACTAACGTAGTCTTCTTTGCTTTCTTGACTCACCTACTTGTTGAGTCACGCTTCACTTACCTGATTGAGTCACCTTTCCTATTTTGGACTATTACTCCTCGTCATCATTCTCTTTACATGATGACTCGTGTTCCCTTATCCATCCAAACATAGCTTGTACTGCGCACATCGCCTTACGCAGTGCGCAGCCGTATAGCCTATACTGCGCACACTGGATTACGCAGTATCATGCTTAGTATAAGTAGCTACCTATCTTCGCCTGTATTCCCCAGCTAGTTCTACGCAATTCAGCGTTGTTACTTAGCACATCCACGAGTCCCAAGTGTGCGCATTGGGTAGTGAGACATCTTTCTTCTTTGCTTCGCCCACAACAAGTCTTCGAACTACTTCGAGTGTTCGCTGTGCTACGTTCCAACGCCCAGCGTTAACAAAAGTGAAGCATGAACACATACGTCTAAATGAAATTTTAGTAGATCTGCCAATAAGTGTTCAATGGAATACGAAATTACCTTTTCAAGGCCAGGTATCAATCTTGAATTGCAAGATTTGAACACACAGATTGCAAAAGTCCTAGCCAAAATAACCAGGGCATCAATCAATTGAATTGCATAACAGCAAGCATTCACCTACACAACATTCAGCAACCCACAATACCAAGTCTGAACGTTGAATATTAGTAGAGGATTGCAAGGATGGTCTGGATACATACCAGGAGGAACAATGTAGACACACGTGTCCTGTTACGATTTTCCTGTATGACCCATTTTTTCCTTATGTCTATGGACTCATTATCTCTCCGCATATCTTTGCTTGACATTTATCTTCTTTTCCTAGATAGCATTCCTGGTTCTGAATCGGAACCACATCTCACTCCACTTTGTCAACTTGTCCTTTTACTTTCAACCGGAACCTTTCGGAACTACATTTTACTTCATCTTGTTGTTTAACCCTTTCACTTTCGACCAGAACCACAAGAATCCCTTCGGAATTCCTTGGAACCACGTTTTCTTACATAATGGACCAATCCCTCCTTGTCATCACTTTCTTTATGTGATGACTCATATTCCCTTATTCATCCCAACAGCCACTTTACTGCATACCCAGCCTTACGCAGTACGTAGCAGCATAGTCCCTGCTGCAAGCATAGGAAAGCACAGCATCTCGACTCATATAAGTAGCTACTCAACCCAACTTGTATTCTCCAGCTAGTTCTACGCAATCCAGCGTTGTTACTTAGCACATCCACAAGCCCCAAGTGTGCACATTGGGTAGTGAGACTCTTATTCTCTTTGCTTCACCCACAACAAGTCTTCGAACTACTTCGAGTGTTCGCTGTGCTACGTTCCAACGCCCAGCATTAACATGTCCAGGACTTGTTCTGTGGTCATGTTAAAATACACTATGATCCCAGATAACCATCCACTGACCCAAATGTATTCAATCTGGAAAATTTGGCAACCAGGCAAGTTTACACAAATTATGGGCCAAATAATGGAATGCATAATTGTCATTGACACGAGGTGTAGAATCCGTATGGCCATAAAATGGGATAAACAGGCAAGGATATGCAAGGGAGGGAGAAACTATGAAGGCTTATCGTGATGACTATGAGGGAACGTAAGTGTAGCACAACAGACGACGACCACAATGGACAATGCAAGTGCTGGACCGTCGGGATCGATCGCGACGAGACTGAAGTACGCGGTGATTGGTAGCACTAAGACCTTTGAAGCAAAGAAGAAGGATGTAATACCGATGCGAAGAAGAAGAAGCGTGGACCTGTAGAGCTAGTCGAGATCCAGTTCTAAGCAGTGCTGAGCTGTGGGAACGCCTAAATCGTACTTGGACCGCTATCCCCCTCGAGTACCGCGACTCGATGCGTGAAGCGTCGCTCGCCCTTGCTTGGCGTCATACATTGCACAATGATGAAAGTTGGAATGATAAAATAACGTTTCGCCAACTATACAAAAAGTTGGCACATTGCCACCATACACTCAAGGAGACTTGCGCTGCAGCTTGAGTCAAATTGCACCAGACATAGTGAGCGGGGTGGCTTCAACGCGGTCGAATGTGCACGTTGTTTCTCAGTCCTTGGCTTCTTGTGGGGATCGAGCGACGACGTAGAGACAAGCGTCTCTGTAGAGCGCGCTGTCCGCTGCGTGGGCATATCTGTATGAGGAGACTCATATACCCGTACTCACGCTGTGTTCCAAGCGGATTAGCGATCGCCCATACGCCAACGAAAGCACGCGTACCCCATGCGACCACGTTGCGAGCGCCTTGTACTCTATGGTCGCATTCTCTGGCACCCGATGCCATCGTACCACAAAATCACGCTCCATCGGGTTCATCGACACGTTGAACAGTTCTACTAGTAGTCATGTAAACTGGGCAATCACATAGCCACATGTGCGGTACGTACCCACGGGGTCGCATCCCAACAACGTTGCTGCGACCGTCCGGGTGCTCTCGGACGTGTACCACCGTACGAACGCGGGGTGTTGGATGCCAAATGGGTTGGACGTAGCATCCTCGAAGGCCGTCGGTGCGTCGGTGGGGTCAGGTGCCTGTGGGTAGGGTGGGGAGGAAGCCTGGTGGGATGAGGGTGTTAGATATTTTGCTTTCTGAGCAAACGGTGTGCGGTTGTACAGCCACCAATTACTTAATCACACTACATATCGAACCTTCGTACGAGTTGTTTCCCTAGTTACTACTTACTAGAGTCACAACAGGTACTTACTATTTACCCATTTATTAGTTACTACTTACTAGAGTCACAACAGAGACACGAATCTCTTAACAGGTTATGAGCCCTGCCTGTGCTCAGTAACTCACTTCGAGAAGAAAATGCCATACTTGGGAATACCGGACCTCGCGCTCGACGGAGGAAATTGGTCAGACTACCATGACGAGTTACTTCGTACGGCAAAACATGCAGGACTAGCAGGTTACCTAAATGGCGCTGAAAAGCCACCTGCGGATGATGACGACTCGGACTGGGACATGTATGATGCCCAAGCACAAATCCTCATCATGATGACAATCCCCAATGAACTCTACATGCAATTCTTCACGTCGAAAACTGCTCACGAACTATTCACACGACTCAGAGATAGATTCGAGATGACAGCCGAGTGGGAAAACTTACGCGCAGCTACACGAGCCATAAAGGCAATATTACGGTCAGAAAGATCACCGGCTGATGAGAAACCTAACAGGAGATGTTGCTGACATGAACGCGACACGGAATGCCTTGAACAGGTCAAGCCGAAGAAAGGAAAGGGCAGTGAGGCTGAGAACACCAGCTGGGATGACAGCAAGGACATGATAGAAGTCCGATGTGCATTACCCAAGTCCCAGGAACCCCATACGGCACATCAGCGAGTCGATGACAAGACCGTTGACACCACCAACTCGAATGCAACGTGCGCTGAGCCAGCAGAGCCAGCAGACAGGTCGCGAGACCTACCAGACGAGCCGCTTGAGGAGAAAGCAAGCAAGAAGCGAACTGGGAAGGTCGAAGAAACTGAGATGACAGGTAGAGAGGATGGCGAGAAGGCTGAGGTGAGTGGGCGAATGAATGGAGCAATGGATGCTACCATCAAGGGTCCCACCACTATAAACGGCCAAGAACGTGGCGACACTGTGGTCGACCACATACACCCACCTCCGGAGACCTGCAACATCAGCGACCACGAACGGAGTCAAATGCACGATGTAAAGACCCACCGAATGCAAAGAGTGGCGAGCGTAGCTCGACAGCCACCCCCGATTGACGGTGCGAGCGCATGGAGCGCATCGCGAGACAAGTCTGTGGACTTATCCAATGATGTCAGCACGTCGCTCGTGGAGGAGCGAGATGGTCAATGGACGACCGACGATGCCGACGAAGACGAGTACATACACAGCCAACTTGGTACTGTGCACGACCCAGGAGGGTGCGTAGCCAATGTGAATGAGGCGTCAACAACGACCACCGAGGAAAGCAACCCAGGAGCGTCGGAGGACACTGAGGACACGACAGACAACGACAAGCGTCATTCAGACGCACCCACAGAGCCCCCTGACGATGCAACTGAGTGCATGAGAACAGGTGAGGACATAGGTCGGGTCAGGGCGGACGCCAAGGCACAGAGAGAGTGTGCAGATGCGACAGACAAGGACAACGGCGAGGAACGTCGTCCAGAGAAGTCTAATGAACCTCCGGATCACGTTGAGGAAAGCGCACACGTAGAGGTTGAGCCAAATCCCAGTGGCAAGACTGATATCGACTCGGAACCCAACAGTAGCATCACACATAAACGCACTAACACGAATATTGATGAAGAGGTCGGAGGAATATGTGAGGACACAGAGATTGAGTGGGAGAGTGATGGACAATGTCCAACAAAGTCGATCATGGGGGAGAGTGATAGCACGACAACACGCGAGCAATCAACGATGCTAATCAAAGAAAACGGTCAGCTCACCTCGACGGATGGCGACAATGTACCTCAGACATCCCCACGACCACCAACACATCCTGATCCACCTGACGAGTTCACGCAACGATGAAACAAGTCCCCGAGCTTTGAGCTCGAGGGGGAGTGGAATATATATACGAGCTTCAAAGCCGGTCACACCACAGGCAATGCGACGACATCAGGAGCATCTGACAGTGACGAAGACCCCAGGAATCGTCCTACAGAACACGTCTGAACGCGTCGCGGAACGCTTGGAGTGAAGAGGTCATAGAAACCCACCTGGTGCAACTCCGGACAAATCGCACCTATTAGGCAACTACCACAGCATGCCGAAACACCCAGAATGCGAAAGGGACAATTGCGTCGACAAGACGAACTCGCGAAATCGAGATGGAGAGCCAGAACGCCAACTTGGCGAACAAGTCAAATCGGGAGACGTCCAAGTCGAAGGAACATGCTGAAATGATGCAGATGGCGACGGCGACAACAAGAGACGGTGTCGGATGGATGACAGAGCAAGCGACGCACGTCACGAGTCGACACGAGTTGGGACAAGGCCGGTAGCTGGTAACAAGACAAATCAGCGCAAATGTTATGAACACCACACGAGAAGCGTACCTAGTTTCGGGAATCAACCCGAACGTGGCAGGTTAAGGGATTACGAAGTGTGGGAATACTCACACTTCAGGTGGAAATCCTGGAGTAGTAATCAAGAGAATATAGAGCCTCCGACTAGAGAATCAAAGGTAGTGTAGTCAGGTAGATGTGGAACAGCTCAAAGGTGTAGTGGCTCATAGTGAGAAAGCACTGTATAAGACTCTAAAGAAGAGGGGAAGGATGGCCAGAAGGGCCATCCTTATATATGTCTACAGCAGTGGCTGTACCCCCAAAAGTAGCTATGTGATATAAGAATATCAACCAATAGCGTAAAATGAGCTACGGTATCTATAGTAAGAACCAATAGCGTAAAATGAGCTATGGTATCTATAGTAAGAACCAATAGCACAAAAGACTTATCCGGAGTCTATAAAGACATCCAATGGCATAAGTCGCTCTGATCTATCACGTCATCTGAAACAATATGACACAATAATGAATAGCGGAAAGGCCTCAAAGTCACGTGTGATGACTAAGTGGTCTAGACCCTGTACATAAGCGAATATGTCAGTAGGTCTAGTCTCTGATTATGTACACGAGTAAATGTGTCATGCAATCAGGTGACTTGTCATGTGACTGGCCTAGAATCTTGGTTATGTAATATGAAATATTAAATGCGAATACCAAGATTCTCAACACCTAGGCCATCCACAGCACCAAGCAAGCATCCCAGACATCCCATAAGACAGTCGAACCCACTGCGTCGTCGAGGAAAGCTCAAGACGAACGCTAGAGCAGCCAACAGGAGCAGATCGACGTACCAGGTCGAACGGCCACATCACGGCCATATCTGGCTGATCGGAAATGCCACATATGTCGTATACCAAGTGGAGATGCAGGAGGATCGATCCGAAATTGCGATACACGAGCACGACAGTACAGGAGTCGGCCGCGTGCAGACTTTGCGAGACTCACCGCAAATTTCCTTATCGGGTAATCA
>JBBPLF010001099.1:0-11830 GCA_038089615.1 Aureoboletus auriporus
ATAGCGCCTATCCTCGATCATTTCGCGAGGCTATGACCAGGGATGATGCAGCTGACTGGAGACAAGCTGCTCTCGACGAATTAGCAGCCCACAACACCTATGGCACCTGGTCTCTTGTCCCCAGGCCAAAGGATCGACCTGTCATCGGTTCTAGATGGGTATTTGCGAAGAAACATCATGCTGATGGTTCATTTGAGCGATACAAAGGCCGCCTCGTCGCCCAGGGCTTCTCTCAGTGTCCTGGATTTGAATATATCGAGGTATTTGCGCCCACTGTGCGCTTGCCCACTCTGAGGGTTATTCTTGCCCTTGCTGCAGTCCATGACCTCCATTTGTGGTCTGTCGACATCTCTAGCGCATATCTGAGTGGCGAAATTGACTGTGATGTCTACATGGAGCAGCCTGAAGGATTTGATGAAGGGGATCCAAAGAAGACAGTCTGTTTGCTGAAGAAGGCGCTCTATGGCACCAAACAGGGCGGAAATCACTGGAATCGCAAGATGTGCACCACTCTCAAGTCTATGGGCTTCGTCCAGACCTATTCTGATGCTGCACTTTACATCTACATCAAGGGTGATGTCCGCATCATGCTCCCTGATGATATGACCTTTGCATCGAACTCCCTTGCCTCTATCAAGCAAACCATTGCAGATCTGTCCAAATTCTTCAAATTGCGCGATCTGGGCGCTACCTCTGAGATTCTGGGCATACAGATTACTCGGGATCGAGCCAAGCGCTCTCTCAGTATCTCCCAGCCTCAATATTGCGTCGACATGCTTGCTCGCTTTGGCATGGCTGATTCGAAGCCTGTCAGCACTCCCATGGACCCTGGTTTGTGTCTTTCGACTGCACAGAGCCCCAGAACTGCAGAAGAGCGCGCTTTCATCAAATCCATCGACTATGGTGGTGCCATTGGCTCTCTGCAGTATCTCTGCTGCACAACTCGCCCAGACATCGCCTATGCTGTTGGCCAGCTCGCTTCTTTCACAGCAAACCCAGGTGTTGCCCATTGGAACGCCATTAAGCACCTGTTTCGCTATATCAAGGGCACAACTGACTATGCCATCACCTATGCCCCAGATCCATCACAATCCCAGCTCTTTTCGACATTCTCTGATGCAAATCATGGCGCATGCAAGGATTCTGGGCGATCCACTGGCGCATTCCTTGTCAAAATCGGATCTGGAGTCGTTTCCTGGATGTCCAAGCGCCAGCCCATTGTTGCTCTTTCTACAACTGAAGCGGAGTACATGGCTGCCTGTGAGGCAGGCAAGGAGATCATCTGGATGCGAAAACTACTCAAGGAACTTGGCTTCGACATATCTACACCATCCTTGCTCCACATCGACAACCAATCTGCTATTCAGGTAGCAAAACATCCAGAGCACCATGGGCGGATGAAGCACCTCGATTTGCGCTGGTATTGGCTTAGAGATGTGGTGGAGCAGAAGCTGATTTCGCCCACCTTCCTTCCCACTGCTGATATGCCAGCTGACATGCTCACCAAGGCATTGCCTCGAGTCAAGGTAGAGAAGTTCTGTGGGCTGATGGGATTAGGTGCGATCCAAAGTGGATAGAGATGCACAATCAGGGGGGAGTGTTAGATGTATTGATTGTGCACCATTTGGTGCGCATTCTGGACTTAGTGATTGTGGCCACATTGTGGCACAATGTTGTTGTTTATTGTTGTTGATTCGTCGTGTACTTGTGCGAGTCCAGTGTATTCCCTTCCCTTTAGTTTTCTTACATTGGACTCCAGGTATGTAGCGCTTTTTAGCACTCCAATACAGTTTTCTTACACTGGACTCCAGCTGCCTGTATCAGCTGTTTTAACAAATCGAGAGGCAGAGTCATTGCAGGGTGTGCATACTCAGTCACAGGCTCAGTTACACCGTCCAGAAACGCTGCTTTATGGCTATTAATGGGCACAACAAAGAGGACAGCACCAGGAGCTCGAGAGAACGACATATGGGTGGAATTGATGGTGACTGTGAGTCCTGAGTGGCGAGTAAGGTGTAACACAGAGAGTAGATTGCTGCGCAAGTCTGGGACATGTAAAACGTTGGCAAACTTGATTGCTCTCGCCCTCCTGCCCTCTATAGTTGGATGGAACACCACAGACCCAATTCCAGTGGAATAAACAGTTGTATTATCAGCCAGATGGATTGGGACGCATTTTGGGGTGTAGTTGCGCATCCAGTGGCGATGGGGAGTCATATGAGAAGTGGCCCCCATGTCTGCATTCTAATCGAAGTCAGCATCGAGTTGTAGAGGCGAGAGGGGGTCAGAGGGATGGATGGAACGAAAACTTGCATTGACAGCGCATTCAGGTGTCTCAGAGGCGGTCCCAGGCGCAGGAGCGTCACTAGAAGCCTTACTGGCCTTGTTCCCATTGCGTTTCCATGTTTTGTACGACTTCTTCGCATTCTGGAGTGCATGGCACTTGCATTGGCAGTGTCCAGGCCTCTCATAGAATCCACAGGGTGCAGAGGTGTTGCAAGTGGAACCAGAAGTCGAGGCAGCGAGTACAAACTCAGCTGAGGTGTTGGGAGTGTCTGGGCGAGGTCTGCGATTGATTTCCTCGGTCTGGAATGCAGCCTTGACCTTGTCTTTGTCAAGATCTGTGAGGAGGGCAAGGGAGGACACAAAATGCGAGTAATCAGGACCAAGGGCATGCATCATGGCCATACAGCAGAGCTCGTCGTCTGAGGTCTTTAAATCGAAGGTGGAGGGGCGGAGTTCTTGGATATTGGGCATGGCTTGCTCAACTCGACCAGCAATGGCTGGGAGGGACTCCTTAGGAAGCTTTCTGATGTTGAAAAATGCGTCATAAGCCACAAAGCGAGTGCTGGCCTTCTGCTGGACATAGAGCTTCTTGAGAGCGCTCCAAGCGGCTGTGGGGTCATCCTGGTGTGCTCGAATATGGACTCTCTGGTCTGGGGCAACATTGAGCATGAGCTCACCAGCTGCCTTGTCCTGCTTGATGTCCCAAGCTAGTTGTTCCTTCGCATCAGTGGGGCAAGTCTCCTTTCCATCGACAAGGCGCCAGAGGCCTTTGGAACGAAGGAGGGCCTTCATCTCTTCGCTCCAGGTGGTGTAGTTGTTGCCATTGAGAGGCAGAATGCGATGGGAGTGGGATTCAGAGGCCATAGTGAGAGGGAATGGGGAATTGGAGTGTGTGGATGATGTGGTGGGCGACAAAAGTCGATGAAATGTTGAAATCTGCGCAGATTAAAGCGCAGGGCTCATAACCTGTTAGAACAGCTGGAGTCCAGTGTAAGAAAACTAAAGAGAAAGGAATACACTGGACTCACACAAGTATATGATGAATCAACAACAATAAACAACAATACTGTGCCACAATGTGGCCACAATCAATAAGTCCAGAATGTGCACCAAATTGTTCACAATCAATACATCTAACAACACCCTCAATCAATCCATGAGGAAACTTGGATTTGAGCATCTTAAAACAAATGCCAGGCTTTTCATTTATTGCAAAGGCAAACAGCTAGTCCTAGCAATAGTCTACATAGATGATGCCCTCTTCTGTGGACCTGATAAAGCCTTTGTAGACAAGGTTAAGGGGGCCTTTATGAAGAAGTGGGAATGTCATGATCTCAGTGAACCTCATAAGTTCCTAAAGATGAACATCCATTGTGTTGACAAGAAAATATTCCTTGATCAACAATCGTACCTATTCAAAGTATTGGAACAATGTGGCATGACAAATACCAGGTCTGCCCTGACTCTTCTTCCACAAGGATACTCTCCAGCGAAAAATGATACCACTGTCAACCTAGAATTGCAGACGTACTTTCAGACAGTTATTGGCTCATTATTGTATCTCATGATTGGTACTCATCCAGACATCGCATACATGATGACACACAACTTGCTTGCATGTTGGCCAACCTATCCCAAAAGCACTTAGAAAAAGCCCTCTACATATGTCACTACCTGATTGGCACTTAGGATTACACACTTATTTATGATGGCAACAGTGATAAAGGCATCATTGCCTGTACGGATACTGATTGGGGACAGGACAAGGTCACCTACCATTCCCAAACTGGTTTTTATTTAAAACTAGCCAATGGTGTTTTCCTGTGAAATTCACACATATAAAAAACCACAGCACTCTCTTCAATGGAAGCAGAGTACATGACTTTAAGGAACTGTATGTGACAGGCCATTTGGATTCACCAAATGATGGGGGAACTTGGGTACCACTTTAACCCTATCCCCATATGTGGCGACAATCAAGAATCACTCTTCCTTGCCCAAAACCCCATTATTGAGAAATGATCCAAACACATCCCCATTTGTTATCAATTTGTACACAATGTAGTGATTGATGATGTGGAAAGAGGTTGAACTACTATTCATCCCTGGAACCAAAAACCTCAACAAAAACAAATTTTATGAGTATCGTGCCCAATTAGGTCTGGAGTTCTATACAAATTCAACAGGCTAGGCCAGATCTCATCATTCTCGCCACTTCATGCAAGTTGTGTGGATGACCTCTTCTTTGCTCCTTCTTTGCTCTTCTCTCATAGTGCCTTTATGGCCTTTTATGCTTACGTCTACCCCCAGTATACTAAGCAAGGAGGAGTGTTGATAAAGTAAGTAGCAACAGTCATGTGTTCAGAACCACAGAACCATATGGTATGGCATGTGACCAAATATACTGTAGTATATATTACAAACTCAGCAGCTGAGTTTAAATAACACTCTTGACCACTAACCACTATGTTCGATGTTAAGTTCCACTCAAGCCATCAGGTATGTTCCTATTCTAGGGTTATGTATATCCTTCCTCCTTTCAACACACTCTTCCTTGCCCAAAATCCCATCACAGAAAAACTATCTAAACACATTTCTATTTGTTATCACTTCATACATAATGCAGTGATGATGTGGAAACAGGTCAAATTGCTATTTGTCATTGGGGCCAAATTTTTTTTACACAAATTCAACCAACTGAGCTAGGTCTCATTTCTCTCACCACTTCACATAGGCTGTGTGGATGACTTCTTTTTGCTTCCCTTCTCTTTCTCTCTTAAAGTGCCCTTATGACCTTTCATGCTTATGTCTACCCCCAATACATTACAACTGTTTTCATTATAATGTGGAATCCATTTTTGTGAAAGTCGCACCTTGGATACTCAATGATTCGCATGATTTGCTTTGTAAAGTGTGACCTGCATGACTTGTCAGCTGCCGTCGACTATGCCTGCACCGCCCACTTCCAGTGATACAGATACAGCATATACATTCAATGTTTCTCTCATGGTCTACTCTTTGGTCAAGGGGAAGACAGCTAAGGGCAAAGCAGCTGCTTTAAAGGAAAAGAAATCCACAAAAAGCAAGGAGCTACAATTTTCAATTGATGACACAACTCGGAATTATCTGGACTTTCTGCAAAGCATTCTTGACAAGCATGAACAAGATCAATACATACTCTTGGTGAAGAAGCAGTTTTCATTCAAGTATATACCACCAAAGGCAAAAAAGTATGTTGCTACTTTTTTTTTACTATATACAGTAAACTATACTTGTCTGAGTCACTTGCTCATATTGTGGCAGCCAGCACTTATGTGATGCCATGGATGTCAATAATAAAACTGACTATAAAGTGATGGTGAAAAAGATTCGTGAGAGCAGTCCCTTCATACCAGCCCTGGTGTCACAGACTTCTCTAATGACAATGGTTTGATTGCAGCTATTCTCAGTCCTGATGTGGTGGTGCCTTCTGCAGTCCTTTTATGCAGTGACAATGAAGACAGCGAGGATGACTCAGATTATTATTAACTTCTGCATCTTTAATTTCTCTTTTTTCAAGTTGCTGATGATGGTTCTATGCTTGTCATGATCTTTCCTTTTCATGCCCCCATGGTTCTTAATTGGGCCCTTGTGTACACATCTGTTCAGATACATGTTTGTTCCCCATTTGATTATCTTCATTTTCTTGGAGTTTTTATTTGCCTCGGAGGTGTGTTAATGGTTTTGCATTCATCATGATCCTTCCTTTTCATACCCCCATGGATATTAATTGGTCCCTTGTGTGCGTGTATGTTCGGATTCACATTTGTCACCCATTTTCTTGCTTTCAGGATCTCTTATATTGCCTCTTACATGGTTTTTGCGTTTTTTCAGAGGTTGGGAGGGTGTAAGCCACTGGCATTCACATGTGTATGATACATATATTCTGCAGTCCCGCACCATAGATAGATTAGTCCCTCTTATACCTGTACATCATAGTCGTCTTATAAGTGTTGTCTAGTTTGTTTGGCTATGTGTTTCAGTGTTTTCTACTGTCGACCACGGCAAGCTTTCACTTTTTTGTGACAAGATGTGTGCTGGTCTTTTGCTGCTTTGTCAATAAATAACAGCATGTTGGCATCCAGGGCTTCTGCTCCAATGTGATTCATGTAGTGTGTGTGTAACACCTTATTCTGCTCAGAGGCAGCAAAAGACATTTTTTTCTAGTGAGCCGAAGGCTTCGTAGAGCACGGTAAAGAGTAGGAGTTGTAGCATACACATGACACTTCTCCCACAGCTTGTGTTGGAGTTCATCAAGATAGATTGTTCTGTGGTGAGCAACTATATTGGAGATGAATGTGATATCTGCCATATTGAGGATACAACAGCATCAGATGATACAGGAGTAGGTGTAGGGGTTGTACATGACGCCGAATTGTTTGTAGAAGCTGAGAGTCTTGTATACAAGCATTTTCTTGATACTTAGGAGATGACAAATCACTTTCACAGTGTAACCATCTTTGGAGAGAGTGGGAATATTGAGTTTTGCATTGTTGGAGAAGACATACTGGGGCATAAAGTAGGCAAAAGGCAAGCAGATGAGTCATGCAAGTCACACTTTACAAAGCAAATCATGTGAATCATTGAATTCAGAGTCCTATCACGGCAGTATCTGAGATGCGACTTTCACAAAAATGGATTCCACATTATAATAAAAACAGCTGTAAGCAAGAGGGAGTGTTGATAAGTAGTAGCAATGGTCACATGATACTTACATAAGTATTATGTATTAGTATATATCACAAACTCTGTAGCTGAGTTTGAATAAGACTCTTGACCATTAACCACTATGTTTGACATTTCAAACAAGTAAACTGAAGGTATGTTCCAATTCTAGAATTATACCCTTCCTCCTTTCAACAGTTGCCACCACTGCTACCAATGTGGAAAGAACAACCATGTCCACATCTACCCCTAATGTTACAAACGAGCCCTTGAACATGTCCAACATAAGTGCCCCTGTTGCCAATGTGCTGAATGCAATGAGTATGGGCATATTCATACCAATTGCTCAGTTTACAATGGCTTTGACAACAATGACAGCTTTTTCAGTGATGACCATGACTTCACCAAGTATGAGGTTAACAAGGGAGATGTTGATGGACTTGATTGTTGAGCAGGTGCTTTAGCATTACAAAGGGGGTAATGTTATGATTTTTCCCTATGACTTGTCTTTCCCTTATGCTTATGAACTTATCATCACTCCTCATGTCTTTGCACAACATTTGTTGTCTTCCCCTATGTAGTTCCTTCTTGATTGTATCTTTTGCAGACATTTTTTTCTCCTAGGCTATGTATTTCTGATATATAGCTTCATATTCCTGATCATCATCATACATAGCTGTATGCATAGCCTAGCATAGTGTTTGTGCTGCACTTACTGCCATTGTGCAGCATGAGGCAGTACTAGTACTGTGCTCACTGCCAGTGCATAGCATAGGACATTGCATGGATTGGTATAAGTAGCTACACCTTTCTCCTGTATTTCCCCAGCTAGTTCTACACAATCCAGCTGTTGTCAATTTTATACTTTATCTAACCTTTTGTGGTTCCAATGTGGTTCCACTACACCACCTTGTGGTTCTGGTGTGGATATGTGGTTCTGAACACTTCCTCACAATACTTTGTTCAAGTCATGGATCTCTTTCCCTTCATCAGTCATGTGACATTCTTACCTAATTATCCTTAGAACTTTCCAGACCTTTCTATGACATCATACTTTACAGTAGGTTATGTATAGCCACTGGAGCATGGACCAGTAGCATGGCTTTGTAACAATATATAAACCAATAGTTCTCATTGAGCTTTCCCCTCAATCACTCTTGCTCTTTTGTATGCATCTGTGTCCTATTAAGGATTTAGGGTTGACAACAGAAAAACTTGACTATTCTTTACACACCTGCACTTGACTACCAACACCTTCCATCAAACTTCAGTTCACCTTTACTTGCTGTGTTTATATCCAGACACAAGGATTAACACAAGAGGCATCTACTGCAACTCTTTCAAGATTGAGTCCTCTGGTCAGCATGCTGTGTTGAGCTTTACTGATCATCTCATTACAAGAGTCTGAGTGGTGACTATGCCATTTATACACACATGATGTATATTTGAGGACTCTCCATATAAGGACTTCATATATGGTTGTCCACCATCTAAATATGGATAATGTTGCTTTTACCAATAGTGCACTATGGCCCTGTCATAAGTCTCAGGTTAATATGACTTAGTTATATGCCCATCCAGCATCATAAATTGTGATAAAGTTGCTACCCCATAGTGCATGAGGGACTCTTGAACATCTAGAGTTTAAACAACATTGTACATGTAAGCAAGGGATTGATCTGGTAGAGTATTGATCAGACAACCCAAAAGAAGAAGATACAGGTTAGTAAGGCCACCTATTTTACGGAACATTTTATGAGCATCAAACACATGACCTATGACTGTTCCTATTTCGAGAACCTCCCTGCTGACTGATGTGAAACAAGTTCCATCAACAACTCCTTCTTTTTAGGAGAATTTACCAAAGTTCACAACATTTTTTGGGATTTAGAGCCAACCACCTTTTATTCTGCAGTAGCCAAATACCACCAAGTCCTTCCTGCCCCTATCTGCTTCAGGTTTGAGGAATACTTAGATCAGCTTTACCCATGACAAGCTGTCCTTCCACCAGTGGCAGTCAATCACCCTCACTGACAATTGAAGTGACTGGTCTACATCCTCATACACATTTCCATCATCATCTCCAATGCAGCCCGTCATGAACATTGATCCTCCTGCTGTCCCCAATCTTGCCAACATATTGGCAAATATGAACACACTGCTGGTCAATCTACAAGCCCAGCTAGCACAAGCAAATGCAAAGGCCAATGAGGCTCTTCAAAGGGATTAAGGCATTGAGCATAAAGCTGCTGCCACCATAAAAAAGGCAGTCTTAGCTGAAATGGCTGTCCCAAGCTCAAGAAACATGGAGTACAAAATCTCCAAAAAGGTCAAAGTAGTCCCTGATTTGGGCCACTTCTCTGGTCTTTCCACCAATTTTGAGAATTAGTGAATTAAGATCAAAATATTTTTTAAAATGAACATGGAGACTTTTACCTCCGATTCAGAAAAAATCATCACCATTTTGATGAGAATAGGTCCCAAAAATGGTGATAAGAATGATGCAGGAGCATGAGCTTGCATTAAACCAAGGAAAATTGCCAATAAATAATTTGGCCTAGTCTTCTATCTGGCTTTCAAGGTCAAGGTCAAAAGTCGATTCAGGTTCTCCCTCAACCAAGATATTGCCATTAAACTCCTGGAGAAAAGGACCAAAGGGCCCACTGAGTGAACCCAGTAGTTCCTAACTGACTGGAAACAATTGTACATGCAGGCAAACCCTGACGACTTCAAAGCTGTAAGGCTTCTAAAAAGGAACATGTGCAAAGACATCATGCACATTATATTTGAACAAGGAAAGCAGTCTTCTGACCCTACTGCTTACCTTGATGTCATCAATGAGATTGGAACCATGCTGAAGCAATATGAGCTCCAATATGAAGAACAACAGAACTCTTACATTCCCAAGGCATTTGGCTCTGGCAGCCATACATGCCCAGGTCAAGGCAAGCCAATGGACATCTCAGTCCTACAATGCAGGTGTTTCAATTGTGGCAAGAAGGGCCACCAGGCTAAGCAGTGTCACAGCCCCCAAAAAGGAATGCAGCAAGTGTCATTTCCTTGAAGGAGGACATGCTTGAAGGTGTGCGGACTTTAAACAGGTTTGTACAACAAGCATGAAAGCTCCCACTGGTTGAGAGCAACAATCAACCCATGCTCCTACTCCTCAGGATACTGTTGGGCTTGGACTTTTTGAACCTTCAAGCAATGTCTACCAACAAATGAGGGTGTTTTTTCAACACAAGTACAACATGGAAATGAAGAGCGAGGGAAAAAAATATGGCACATAAATCATCCGGGTGTTTATGTGCCAAAGAACCATATTATGGACTTTAAAAGATTTGTTTTATCTACTTCATGTAACTGTTTTATGTATTTAGAAAACTATGGAGTGTCGCCTGAGGACGACATGAAAAATGCAGGCTTGATTTCCCATAAAAAAAGAAGAAAAAAATATTACATTATCAGAAATCCTGGACCAAGTTGTTGTACAATCCATTAAACCAAAAAGAGAAGTCATGATGGAAATAGAAGTTTTCCATATGACAATCAAGGACAAGAAATTTGCCACAGATGCACTCTTGGACAGTGGCACTAATAGCATCTTTATCAACAAAAAATGGGCTAGTAAATGGAAGCTACCCATGAAACCTTTAATACAATTGATCCCTGTGTTTAACATTGATGGATCAAAAAATCAAGGAGGCAGTATTACACATGCTGTTGAACTCATTGTCCAATTCAAAGGACATTGTGAGAAAATTGTGGCAGAAGTCACTTCACTAGGAAAGAATTTGATCATCCCCAGCTATAAGTGGCTAGAAGCCCACAACCTCAAAATCGACTGGCTTACAAAAAAGGTCACACTCTCATAATGTTCCCATCTTGAAATCATCAAGTCCTTAGAGAAACCAAAGGATGATAACAACCCAGCAGCATTAGTGTCCATGCAGTACCATGAATATCTGGACTGCTTTTCTAAAAAGGAATCAGAATGTCTTCCAGTGTGAAAACCATGGGATCATGCAATCAACTTAAAGGAAGGTTTCATCCCAAAAAATGGTAAATTGTACAATATGACATCCATGGAAACTGACAAAGTCAACAGTTTCCTTGAAGACCAATTATAAAAAGGGTACATCCAACCTTCTAAGTCCCATCAAGCTGCACCAGTGTTCTTTATTCCTAAAAAGGATGGGAAGAAAAGAGTGGTGCAAGACAACTGATAATTAAATGAGTGGACCATAAAGAACAGTTGCCCACTGCCACTCATCTCTCAACTAGTGGACAAGTTGAAGGGTGCTAAGTTATTCACCAAAATGGACCACCAATGAGGGTACAACAATATATGAATCAAGGAAGGCCATGAATGGGAGGCCACATTTACACCAAAAGGAGTTTTTGAACCTCTCGTTATGTACTTCAGGCAGTGCAATTCACCTAGTACATTCCAACAAATGATAAACAAGATCTTTGCCAATATGGACAATGTGGTTATCATCTACATCAATGACCTAATGGTCTTTACCAAAACAGACAACATTAAAGAACACAATAAAGTCATCCTGGAAGTCCTTTGAAGATTGAAAGAGAACAGTCTCTTCATCAAACCTAAGAAATGCACATTCCACATCAAAGAAGTGGCATTCTTGGGTATGTTGATTAACAAGTATGGTATCAAGATGGAAGCTGGCAAGGTGGAAGCTGTGAAAGGATGGCCTACACCTTGAAATGTAAAATGAATAAGAAGTTTCCTAGGACTAGCAAACTTCTATTGAAGATTTATAAAGGATTTTTCAGCAATTGCAAAACCCTTACCTGATCTCACAAAAAAGGATCA
>JBBPLF010001100.1:0-11809 GCA_038089615.1 Aureoboletus auriporus
ATTCGTCAGGTGTGCATCAGGTGTGCATCAGGCGAGTGAGGCGTGTAAGCGAGTGTGACAGGTAGACCCTTGTCCTAGGCGTCTACATTCTTCCTCTGCAAGTGAGGCATAACATTCTTCCTCTGTGGTGAGGTGTAAGAAGGTGAAGAAAATGGGAAAGAAATCAAATTGTCCAAGCGCCAATCCAGATCGTAACAGAATCTATGCTGTCCCGAAACTCACCGACACCAATTGGGTCGAGTTCAAGGCCAAAATCATCGCTTCACTTACTGCTTGTGGACTGAGCCGTCACCTCAATGGCACAGCCAAAGTCCCACCATCCCTCGTACCTGATGCAACTGACCCGGCGAAATTCTATAAAGCCAACGGAAAAACGGTCATGACGGAAATAGAAATTGAAGCAAACCTTGTTCTTCATGAGACACATGCTCAGAAGGAAGCTTTGGGGATACAACAGCTGTACCCCACAGTCCCAAACAGCATCATGATTCAGATTCAGATGAAGAACAGCGTCTCGGAGATGTGGAAAACCATTTGCATCATCTATGAAACGAGGAGCGATATGGTACAAGTCGATGTACATTCTCGCTTACAAAACATGTGATGTGGCAAGAAAGACGATATCAACACACACCTCACATCAATGATAACACTATGTGAACAGCTTGCTGGTATGGGAGCACCAGTCGATGACCGCGATTTCACCGCTATGATCCTCGCTTCCATCCCCAAATCCTACCGATCTATTATCCGTGCCACCAACACAAGCATTATCCCTACTACCCTCATCAATGTGATACGAGAGGAAGCCAACCACCGCAGTATCGATAATGATGCAAGGGCATCACATGACTCAGCCCTTACATCGAGCACTTTGAGCAAAGGTTGGAAGCGGACAAAGAAGTCGAATAAGGATGTCAAATGCCATAATTGTGGCCATCCTGGGCATACAAAACCCGAGTGCTAGCGCAAAGGGGGAGGAAAGGAAGGTCAGGGCCCATATCAGAAGAAGTCAGAATCAGCGAACAACACCTCTATGACGAATGAAAATGACTATGCATTTATCTCATCATGCCTTAGCCTTGAAGCTAATGTGCTCAACGTTCCACCTGAGAGACATGGTGCTATCATCGACTCTGGAGCTACAAGCCACTTCTGTCCTGATCGTTCCAAATTCACATCCTTTACACCGATCAATCCCAAGTCTATCAATGTCGCTGACGGACGAACCATCACTGCCACCGGTCGAGGAGATATCCAAATAAAACTCCCAGCAGGATTGGAATGGAATACGGTCACCCTATGCAATGCACTATATGTGCCTGACATCGCATTCACTCTTATCTCGACGACCCGTGCTACCAAAGCAGGATTATCAATTGTGATGGAGAACGGATGGTGCGAACTATGAACTCCAAAACCAAACCAGAAATTCATTGTGAGAATTCCTGATGTTGATGGACTATATCGGATAGCCAACATCGAGCACGCCACAGCTGCCACGTCAAGCAAACCGAAAACGAAAATGTTGCTCACTCACCTACACGAATGCATGGGACATATATCTTTTGATGCCACTCGTATGCTTATATCAAAAGACATGGTCAACAGAGTTGAAGTCATATCTCGGACGGACAATGAATTCTGCGATACTTGTGTTAAAGCAAAGTTAACTCACCCACCATTTCCTAAAGAATCCATGATGCACGCTACAAAGTATGGAGAGTGGATCCACACTGACCTATGGGGTCCTGCCAAAGTCGCATCACTCGGAAAGAAACTCTACTATATATCTTTTACCGACGATTACTCCTGCGAAACCACAACAACCATCATCCATCAGAAAAGCGCAGCATTTCGTGCATTATCCAATTACATCACATATCTGAAAACCCAGCATGATGGCATCAAAATCAAAGCTGTCCAATCAGATCGAGATGGCGAGTACCTAAGCAACGAAGCCAATAATTATCTTTCAAATCAAGGCATTTGTCATGAGCTCACGACACACCACTCTCCTCAGCAGAACGGAGTCACAGAAAGAGTAAACCGGACGCTTGTAGAGCATGCACGAGCGATGCTTATTGGCACAAACCTCCCCAAATCCTTATGGGCAGAGGCCATCAACCATGCGACGTACTTGAAAAATAGGTCACCGACCAGTGCACTAGTTGACAAGACACCATATGAGGTGATCAATGGTCGAAAACCTGATCTATCCGACATCCATCATTTCGGATCCACCGTATATGTGAAGGACCAAAACGCAGGAAAGCTCGATGAACAAGCCAAAACTGGGAAGTTCATAGGCTATGACCGAGAGAGCAAGGCGAATCAGATCTACTGGATGGACACACAACAGGTATCAATCGAGCGCAATGTTATATTTGCACCAAATGGTACTAATCAAACAACTACCGATGGACCTGCTAATGTGCAGTTCGAGGGGGAGTATGAGAACAATGCCATCCAGCACATCACCTCTCCGAAACCAACCCAATCTGCCCCAATGCCCTCAACACCTCCTCAGTCAACCATTCCATTTCCACCACAACCTCCTACCTCTGTTGTTTAACCGCAACCCGAACAACCCCGTTCTGAACCAAATTCTGAATCAGTGCCTGAACCATGCAAAACACACGGTCACACGTTTCCACCTGGATATTATGTACGTTCCATGTTTGACCGTCAGGAACGTATCAATGCACTTTGGAACATTGAACAGGAGACATCGGACGATCACGTACATGATGAACACGCAGTCACATCAACAGAGAGTGATATGCCTCTAGTCGATGAAGCACTCCATAGCAAGGACGCGGAAAAATGGTGAAAGGCAATGGAGGATGAGATAGCTGCCATAGAGAAGCTCGGCACATGGGACATCATCGATCCACCATCAAATGCCAACATCATCGGCTCTCACTTCATACTCAGAATTAAACAGGACGAAAACAGCAACATCGCTTGCTACAAAGCCTGACTTGTTGCTAATGGATATCAACAACGAGAAGGTGTTGACTATCACAAAACCTATACCGCCGTCGCCAAACTTCCCTCCATCCGAGCTGTCCTCGCCAACGCTGCCAGCCAAGGATGGGAAATCCACCAAATTGATATTAAGAATGCATACCTTAACACGATGCTTACCGAAGACGTCTACATGCGTCCACCACCCGGCTACCTAAGCAACAACCAGAAGAACAAGGTCTGCAAATTAAAGTG
This sequence comes from Aureoboletus auriporus, assembly GCA_038089615.1. NCBI lineage: Eukaryota > Fungi > Basidiomycota > Agaricomycetes > Boletales > Boletaceae > Aureoboletus > Aureoboletus auriporus. Next base: position 3,226 of record JBBPLF010001100.1, read on the forward strand.
ACCGCTCTATGGTTTGAAGCAATCCAGATTTGAATGGTATGAAACGCTTTGCGTGTTCTTTATCGAGATTGGTTTCATGCGTACGGCCACGGATCACGCCATATTCTATTTCAGAGTGAATCCAGATTCTGACATCACGTCGGTTGTCTCCGTCTCAACAGACGACATGGCTCTTACTGCGGACACGATAAAGACAATAGAATGGGTCAAGAACAAGTTCAGGGAAAGATTCAAGATATCAGACCTTGGCGAAATAAAATGGTTACTCAGATTCAAGATTGACTATGACAAACATGCCCGCACGTTGACCATCTCGCAAGGTGCCTACATCGACAATCTTGCTGAACAATTCGGCCTTGCACATGCCAACTCAGTATCCACACCACTCGAACCTGGCATCACCCTATCCATGGACGAATCACCATCATCACTGTTACAAACCTCTGAAATGTCCAATATACCGTACCGCAAGCTTGTCGGATCGTTTGCCTGGGCCATGCTCGGTACACGCCCGGATATAGCATTTGCCACCTTGCTACTATCCTAATTCCTACAGAACCCTAGCCACGCACATTGGCAAGCTGGAAAGCGCGTCATTCACTACCTCAAGGGAACGCGAGACTATGGTCTCAATGTCACTGACCCGAATGAGGGAATTGTTGCCTATGTCGACACCGATTGGGGATCACAGCCGCATTGTCACTCCATATCCGGCCACGTCATATCTATTGCTGGAATACCTATAGCATGGGGATCACGAAAGCAAACCATTGTCGCACTGTCTACGGTCGAAGCCGAATACATCGCCATGACCAATGCACTCAAGGACGTCCTATGGCTGCGCAATCTCATGTCTGAGATCCGCGCACAAATTAACGGACCCATCCCACTCTTATGTGACAACCAAGGAGCGATTGTGCTGACTATGAACAACCGCTTTCACCCGCACACGAAACACATTGACATTCGATACCACTTCATACGGAAGGCTATAGATGACGAACAGATCATGGCTACATATTGCAAAACCACCCTCAACATTGCTGACATGTTTACAAAGGCACTACCACGAACCAAGATCTTAAAGTTCGTTGAGATGCTCGGACTGGTATGTTAGGTTTGAGAGGGGGTGTTAGACTTTTATTTACGCATTTACTTGTCCGAGCCTACTTTACGTCTAATAACCTGATGCTTACACGTGTAGCACAGTTTATAGTCATTTTTCTTCTCTGACACCCCTCAGTCTCATTCGATCACGACGACTGAGGTGAGCATTTCTACTACCGTACAACACTACATACAGCTAACATTATCTAGTTCATTTCTCGTTCTAGGTAATTACCAATGTCAGTCTCGTTCGACCACGACGACTGAGTTCATTTCTCGTTCTAGCATGCTCCACTCGTAACATTGGTGAGCTTGCAAAAGTGCTTCTGATTATTCGTCGCACGACGAGCACGGAGGTCTCGGGTTGTTTGCGCGGGGACAACCCATTTGAGGAAGCTAGGTCTGGATTCGATGTGGAACAGATTAACGATATCGTGAGCACGAATAGTGGCGTCCATATCAGTACGTGATTCTGCCACCCGCCGGATCAGGTTCTGATTTAGAAGGGGCCAAGCCTGAGACACATTCAATGCGCTAACGCTTCCGTGCATTCACGGGAAATACTAGTCACGGTAGTACTATAGATCCAACCACTCACCATTTTTCAAGTCTAAGACTACGAGGCATTCCAGTTCTTGCTAGTAGTAGCCATCATATCCAAGTTACGTGGTCCTTGCAATTAAAGATCTAGTCGTATATTATTTGTGCAGAAAGAGTAGTCTAAGCATGACCACGTTTCGGATTCGAATGGCATAGGGTCGATTAGTCAGAGACATGCACAAGTCATTGCCACAAGCCAACGTGTAGGAAAAATACATACTTGCAACACACGTTTCAGCTAGGCCAATTTGAGCACCTTGATAACGATATGAACGACTCGGACTACGTCATCTTGTCCTCGAGCTCCACTTTAACGATGAGGTTCATCTTTGTCATGGTCATACCTGCTTAGTACAGGGTTTGGTTGGCGATCCACGCACTCACTATGATTGTGTGGCACACCTGGATCACAGGCGAGGGTGGACGTACTTTTGACAACATCTTGGAGCGTCGCCTTGTACCCAGTCTCTTCCTCTAGCTCGCACAGAGCCGTGCTTCTTCATCGGGTGTGTCGAGTGTCGTTTCTGTGTTGAGCAAACCTGGGTAGATGTTAAGATGGGCAATGTGATTCACATGGGTACGATACCGGCTAGAAACTCTGTCGAACGGATGAGATGGAAAGGGAAGAAGAACACACCTATGACGACCAGCGGACAAAGTTGACCGTTGTTGATGGAAAAAGCGATGATCGCAAAGATCGCAACGACTGTGGGGCGAATGAGTGCTCAGCATGTGGGGAAGGCAGCGAGGGCAAGGACATGACGAATTATCTTTCCTGATTTGACTAGGTCGCCTAGGCGGTGATCATTAAAGGGGCTAGAGAACGCGTGGCTCGGGCGTCTGATCATGCAAAGAGACCAACTGGACACCAGAGAATTTGATGAAGTCATCTAATGGCTCACACGGCAGGAGCACGAGGGGGCGGAAAGCGCAAACAGCATCCGTGAATAACTCAATTGTTCTGCAGCACAGTCATTAACGTGTTCAGCATTGAGCTATTGAATCTGGACGAGGCCTGAAGCAACGACATAGAGGAAGAAAGACAATGCCAGGAATGACTCTGGTCTTTGCGAGTAGGCAAGTTGTTGGCTGGTGATGTACGACGGTCCATGGGAACGACGAGTGGTCCGACATTTATGGTTGCAGCGTTTATGATCATGGATGGGGTGGACGCTGATGGGACGACGATGGCGATGTGGTAGGCGGAGTGGGGAGAGTGAGAACAATAGTACTGGGATGGCGACGCGGTGGGGCTGAGTATGAGGCCTTGAGGGATGGGAACTGGGGGTAACTTGAACCACAGAAGAATTGTGGTTGATGTTGTTGGTTGTCACGGTCGTCGTCGGACTAGTGCTTAGTACGACAAGTCCCGGGTGCGTCCTGGTGGATACAACGCGATACTTACGCGCCTAATGTTCGTACGGCACGAGGCAAAAGACCATCGATATATCGACCTCATGCCGACTCCTCAGTTACATTGAGTGCAAGTCCCTTCCTTCCTTCATGTATAATTTATCCTCTTCTGCCAGAAATTTTCATAGACTAATTCTTATCTTGTAGGTGGTTTAAAGCACGCTACCATGGACATCCATACTATATAGTACAGTCCAGGAAATGACTATGGACAACGTCAACTTCCTCCGGAACCCACTCCTTTTCTTCCCCCTATGTCTTTTTGCCTCCAACTCTTCGTCGTGCTGGTCAAAACTCCCGGTCAGGCTCTTCAGGAGATCTTCGAGTATGCTGTCAAAATCGGCTTATACATAGATATCCAGTGGAAAATAGATCCGGTATTTCCAGCTCGGCAATGCGAAGAATCTACAGTATCTACAAGCCGGATGTGACCCCCGCGCCCCGGCGCTCAGCTCACAAGATCTGCATCTCTTTCCCCGACCTTCTCTCATTCCTCAAGGACAAATTGGTATTTAACGAAAGGTGTGGCAACTCATAATGGTGTATTTCATTGTGAACTCAAATAATTCTTGACGGATAGACTGGAGAAGAAGGCTCGTATGGAATTGACAGAGATTGCGGGCTTCGCAACAGCTCCCCAAGTCAACCGTCGCTTTTATGTTGCTTCATCCCTGTGCGGCAGAACGATGACGCTGGCCTTATTTGCCCGGGGCTCTATGGTATTCTCCTCACCGCTGAACATCGACCATAAACCCATCAAGTTCTTGACCGTCCTTATCGGCCTTTCCTCAGCACATCCCACCTGGAAGGGGTTCGATCACAACATGATGAAACACAATAATCCATTCCGTATTCGAGAATTCGGTGCCTTTGTCTTCATCGAGATGGCAAATCTCTTACCTTTTCAGGCCAGGTCGATGGGAGGCGGAGGAACGAAGGTCCCTCTTTGCAAAGTGCATTACGAAAAGGTCTCTAGCCCTTCGCAGAACTGTATCCTCAAGTTATCTTGGCTGCCCCGTCACTCCACCACCGATATCGACATTGCCAAAATCCTTTCTGGACGTCCGGCGAAGGAGCTCACTGGTAAGGCAGTATCCTTGTTTAAGAAACAGGATGTGTACGGGGCTTTCAGTGGTTACACCAAGCCCGTGCTAGTCCTGGGCTCAGCAGAAGACTGGGACTACGACAATCACTTACCGGGGATCCCCATCATTTTAGATTGGTGTTGCTGTTTATGTGACAACCTTCGTCCCAAGGTGAAGCTTAGGGCTGACGGATACTATCCGGATGGGGACTACCCGCCCAGATGGGTGCCTGACACTACTGACAACATCATCGCGAGGTTCAACGTACCAATGTTGGATGACAATGGGAGAGATGGCCTTCCTTTAGTTGATGTACGAGCATCGAGAGTACATACAGGTTTTGTCACGTACCTGCGGAACCTCGTTGGTATGGTTTTCCTGCTGACGGGAGTTCTTGAATGGCATGATGTATGCTCTGGCGGGCCCAAAGAGGGTTATCCTATGCGCCCTGTGATGTTAGTAGACTGGGGGTATGCCGAATATCTTCAAGCTAAAGTAAAGGAGAAGGGACACATTACGGTAAGTATTCTGCAACTCAAAGTTTCCTTTCGTTGATTCATTGTTTTGGGTACTTTTCTTGTTGCAGACCTCTTGTCAACGGAAGGCATGTGGGACGAGAGGGCTCACCCACATACTGCAGTGAAAGTGCACCAAGAACTGCAGCCAGCCGAGGTTGCAAATAGGCCACAATACACGGCGAGCCAATGGTTGGCCGAGCTATAGTGAACATCCAGAGAGGATAGATGGGCTGACAAATATTGTACCATGGGGTAATAAATGTACTGATGTAGTGAAATATGAAATATAGAAGGAAATACATACAGATGGGCTGATTGGACAGGTGCCAAATCCCATGGATAGGCCAATGGTGGATATCACTGAGATGTACTGATGGGCCAACAAGAGTGATGACCGATACCATGCTACTGGATAAACCAACCTGGCATAGAACCGAGATTTACCGATGGGCCAAGTGATGACCCCAAGTGTTATGGGTAGGCCCAGTGAACAGATCACCAATGCAATGCTTGGGCCAACCTGGCATAGCGCCACGATATACCGATGGGCCGAGTGACAACCAATGTGATTGGCATTGTTACGATTTTCCCTTATGACCCATCTTTTCCTTATGCCTATGGCCTCATTGTTTCCCCACATATCTTTGCTCAACACTTATCTTCTTTCCCTCGATAGTTCTCAAGCTCCTTCACTTTCGATTGGCACACTGGAATTCCGGTTGAGTCACACCTTTTATTCCGGTTGAGTCACCTTTCCTTATTAGGACTATTCCACTTCACTTAATTCCGTTGAGTCACGTTTGAGTCACTCTTCCTTATTTGGACTCTTCCTCCTCGTCATCATTCTCTTTATGTGATGACTCGTGTCCCTCCTATTCATTCCACATAGCCTCTTACTGCGTACCCTGCCTTACACAGTACGCAGTAACATAGCCCTTACTGCGCACACAGGATAGCGCAGTCCAGCATATCGTATAAGTAGTTACCAGACTTCGCTTGTATTCCCCAGCTAGTTCTATGCAATCTAGCGTTGTTACTTAGCACATCCACGAGCCCCAAGTGTGCACATTGGGTAATGAGACTCATTTTCTCTTTGCTTCGCCCACAACAAGTCTTTGAACTACTTCGAGTGTTCGCTGTGCTACGTTCTGATGCCCAGCGTTAACAGGCATGGATGGGCCAATGTAATATAGTACCAAGATTGACTGATGCCATGAATGGGCCGAATCATCATCACACCAGGGGTTATGGATGGGCCCAGTGACCTGATCACTGATGCCATGCATGGGCTGACTGGGCATAGCTCTGGATGTTATTGATCGGCCCAGTGAATTGATCACTGATGCCATGCATCGACCAACCAGGCATAGCACCACAATATACCGATAGGCCAAGGGATAATCAATGTGATTGGCATGGATGGGCCAATATAACATAGTACCGAGATTGACCAATGCCATGGATGGGCTGATTCAACATCACACCGGACGGTATTGATGGGCCCAGGGAACTGATCACTGATGCCATGAATGGGCCAATGTGGCATAACACCAAGATATACCAATGGGCCGAGCGATGACAAATGCCTTTGGCATGGACGGGCCCATAAAACATAGTACCGAGATTTACCAATGCCATGGATGGGCCAACACAGCATGACACCATGTGCTATCAATGAGCCAGTGAACTGATCATCGATGCCATGAATGGGCCGACATGGCATAACACCGAGAGATACTGATCGGCTGAGAGATGACCAATGCCGTTGGCATGGACGGGCCAATGTAACATAGTACAGAGATTGACCAATGCCATGGATGGGCCAATTCAGAATGACACTAGGTGTTATCAATGGGCCCAGTGAACTGATCACCAATTCCATGCATGGGCCGATGTGACATAACAATGAGATCCACTGATGGGCCAAGAAATGACAAATGCCGATTGCATGGACAGGCCCATACAACATAGTACTGAGATTAACTGATGCCATGGATTGGCTGACTCAGCATCACATCATGTGTTATTGATGGGCCCAGGGAACTGATCAGGGATCCCATGCATAGTCTGACTGGACGTAGCACCAAGTTATACCGATGGGCCGAGTGATAACAGATGCTGATCGCATGTATGGGCCCATACAACATAGTACCAAGATTAACCGATGCCATCGATGGGCTGACTCAGAATCACACCGAGCATTATAGATGGGCTCAAGGAGCAGATCAGTGATGCCATGCATAGGCCGACCGGGCATAGCACCAGGATATACCGATGGGCCGAGCAATGACAGATGCTGATCGCATGTACAGGCCCATACAACATTGTGCTGAGATTAACCGATGCCATCGATGGGCCGACTTAGCATCATACCAAGTGTTATAGATGGGCCCAGGGAACAGATCAGTGATGCAATGCATAGGCCAACTGGGCATAGCACCGGGTTATACTGATGGGCCGAGCGATGACAGATGCTGATCACATGTATGGGCCCATACAACATAGTATCGAGATTAACCGATGCCATTGATGGGCCGACTCAGCATTACACCAAGTGTTATAGATGGGTCCAGGGAACAGATCAGTGATGCCATGCATCGGCTGACCGGGTGTAGCACCGAGTTATACTGATGGGCCAAGTGATCACAAATGCCGATCCAATGATGGGCCCATTAAAACGAACACCGAGGGACCATGTGTGGGCTGCCCATGCATAGTACTGAGATATACCAATGAGCCAAGTGATGACTGATGCCACTGGTGTAAATGGGCTGACCTTGGAAGGCACTGAGAGTTACTGATGAACTGACCAACTGATAATCAATGCCATGAATAGGCCGACATAGCATGGCATCATAGCTAGTAGTATAAATGTCTTGACAGAAGAAGCAATACTGGCCGATGTGAAGTAAATACTGTTGAGGAAATGGCATTGCCGGCCATATTAAGTCGGTAAATTGCTTATGGTGGCCAGAGAATCAGTATATTGCATGCACCACATGTGGTACATAGCAGCAGCTAGTGGCATATGGTTCAAGGCGACAGCGGCGATAATAGCCGATGTGAACTAAATACCGCCAACAAAATGGCATCACCGGCCATAGTGGGTCGGTATATTGCCTATGGTGGCCAGAGAATCGGTATATTGAGTGTAGTATACAATTGCTGGATACATTTAGCTGGGAGTATACAGTATATATCATGGCAGAAGCAGTGATAATGGCCGGTGTGAACTCAATACCACCGAGGAAATAGAATCACCGATCATATTGAGTTAGTATATTGCTTATGGGGGCCGGAGAATTGCTATATTGAGTGCACTGCATGTGGTAGATACGGTCCGCTATTAGTATATATATATAGGCAAATCCGGCGACAATAGCCGATGTGAAAAAAATACCGCCCAGGAAATAGCATTGCCAACCAAAATGGGTAGGTATATTGCCTATGGTAGCTAGAGTAGCGGTATATTGAATGCACTACATGCAGTACATCGAGTTAGCTAGTATAGGTGAATATGATTATAATGACCAATGTGAACTAAATACCTTGGAGGAAATGGCTTCACCAGCGATATTGGGTCAGTATATTGCCTACATCGGCCAGAACGTCGGTATATTGAGTGTAGTACATGTGGCAGATACCATGAATCGGCCAATGATGCAGGTAAACTTTTGGTGAAGCCATAAGGCATAGTTATATGAAGCATAGCTAATAGGCTGGGAAGATGATTGGCAAGATAGAATGGCCTGGCCGGCATCCTAGAATGGACCAGAATGCATGGGTAATAGGCCGATCATACCAAGCCAATGTGCAAAGGATGTCATTATATTTAAGTACTATCATCTTAATCTAACATTT
>JBBPLF010001101.1:0-11805 GCA_038089615.1 Aureoboletus auriporus
AAACCCGAAGTTGTAGGTATAAAGGGAAGGATGTGTGGAAATCAACTCACAAATAGGTGGAGAAAACCGATAGGTAATAATCAAGATGAAGAGCCTTCAATTAGAGAGTCAAGGATAGTAGTTGAGTGGTGTCGTGGAACAGCTCAAAGATAAGGTGGCTTAGTGAAGAAATCACTGTATAAGACTCTATAGAAAAAAGGGAAAAGGATGGCCAGAAGGGCCAGCCTTATACAGTGGCTCAAAAAACTGTCTGCATGTTTGCATGTTTTACATTAATTATGACTAAACACAATAACCCCTGATTCTAGCCCTAAACAACAAGTGTATGAAATGAGGTACTCATGCTTGGCTTTCTATTTGTCCATGAATCAAGTGATTTGGATAAAAATGGATAGAATAGCAGCTATTTGAAAATGACATGTCATGCAGACAGTTTTTTGACTTAAAGTTTCGATGACCTTGGCATGCTGTAATATCATTACATACATCCATGAAGGATTCTATTACGTTACCTTTATGAAATGAGTATGATCCAACATATATAAACTCCATCCTTTGCTTATTTTCTCACCATCACCATGAAATCCATTTTTATCTCTTAAAAACAAAACTTCATCTTTCTTGCCTCTCTTGACCTATCTACTAGGAAGATTGCCTCACAGACTGGTCTAGGGAAGTCTACAGTATCCCAAGATCTTCAGAAAATCCAACTAAAGAGGCCTAGTGTTAGATTCGTTGATTTGCCGTCGTGAGATCGTGCAAACGAATCGTAGGACAAATAACGCTGAGGATATAACCGCTCTCTCTAGCGCTTCTTGAGAACCGAGAGCACTTGATATGTGGCTCCAGACGTTGGTGTGACAAGAACCTCAAAGCATTGTCACACACAAGTACTTCGGGAGACCAGATATTGCATAGGAAAGTACTAGAGGAGAGAAGTACATCCAAGTGCGTAGAACTGGCTGAGGAAATGCCAGTGAAGGGGGGTAGACTACTTATACTAGGCTGGGAGGCTGCATAAGGCAGTAGCCGCAGTAAGGGCTGCATAAGGCAATGCGTAGGCTATGTGTGCTGCGCAGGGCAGTGTCGAGGCAATGCGTGCTGCGCGGGGCAGTGTGCTGCATAAGGCAGTGGTGAGGCAATGCGTGCTGCGCGGGGCAGTGTGCTGCGTAAGGCAGTGGCGAGGCAATGCGTGTTGCGTAGTGCAGTGCAGGAAGTCTAGGTGTGAGGCAGTGCAGGTGGTCTAGAAGCGAGGCAGTGCATGGGAGAAGGCACCTGCCGAGGCGTAGGGATGGTCCGTAAAGTGTCCAAGGTGGTTCCGTAGTGGATCCGTTAGAAAGGCAAAGTGTAAGCGAATGAGTTGTGAAGGGTAGATCCTTGTCCTAGGCGTCTACATTCTTCCTCTGAATGAAAGGTGGAAGATTGGTGAAGAAAGAAAATGAATTGTCCGGGCGCCAACCTGGATCGTAACACCTAGGCTTCATGGTGGTCACCCTTTCAAGCTTTCCTCTACCAACAAGAGAGCTATTGTTTAGCAAATCCTTACTGGCAAGGCCAAAAATGCTGTTCAAGCCACTCATTTCATCAACTCTATTGTTGATAGTCCTCTTTCATCTCAAACAGTAAGGAATACCCTCAAAGAAGCCTCATTGAAGGCTGTGATGAAGAAGAAAAAGCCATTGCTCTTTACTGGTGTTACAATTCACCCCTATTCATTTTCTCTTTCGTTATCTTGCTTACTCCTTCAACCGCTCCTGTCGGACACCTTGTCATCATGCTTACCTTCTTATGCGTTCCTATCGGACACATGTCCTGCTGTACAGCCCGCTTGACATCATCGTTTCCTCTTCCATCTTACTTGCTGTGTATTACTAAACATTCTTAGGAATTCCTTCGCATTCTATTGCTTAGTAATTCCTCTTTTCCTTTCTCTATATAAACCCTACGATACCAACGATGTACCTCATGCTTGACCTACCTGGAATAGCATCATCCTTGTACATCGTCTCTAATCCTTCGGATCCCTTGTCTCCCTCGAAGTCCTCGTCCTACTCTGAGTGGACGCTCCCTTGAAACCCTTGAAACCACCGATGATAATCCTGTCGTCAGAAGAACCCCTTGACCCCTTGAACCATCTATAACGAACATTCGTCCTAGACAGAACCCTTGAACTGACCAGGTCTACGTTCACCTCTACCCGAGTTGAGCGTAACGAAAGGTCAAGCGTGCTCTAAACAGGCTACCATCATCATAAGCCTTTTATCACCATTTCCCACCACCGTCCCTCGACAGACCCTCGTTGGGGTCACCACCAAACTCCAGCTCAAGAACCTGCTTCTGAGCCCGAACTTGATCCCTCCCTCACTGATCTTGAAGAGGAACTTGACCTTGACACCACCCTTCTTACTGAAGAAGAACGAAGGGAAGACCTCGATCTAGCTCACACTTTGTTTGCTACCTTGAACATCCCACGAGTACCTACACCACTGTCACCAACTCCAGTCGCCCCTCGAACCAACCTCTTTGCAATACCCCCATCCTTGTCACCAGTAACTCCAACCATGTCAAATGCCACTCCCATCACAAAACACACCGAACTCCGTATCGGAACCCCCGAATCCTTCAGTGGAAACCCATCCAAAGCCATGATCTGGCTTGACACTGTTGTCTTTTATCTCATGGTCAACGACAAAGTATACGACTCCGAAGCCAAACGTGTTGCCTTCACCCTATCCTATATGATGAAAGGAACTGCTGTTACTTGGGCAGCCACCTATCGCCAGAAAGCATTGAACGCAACACCGCTGGACTTAGGAACCTTCGCCGACTTTCAAACTGCATTTAAAACCGCATTTGAAAGAAAGGACACCGCTGAGAAAGCCATCGTCTGGCTCACCACCTACCGCATGCCTGAAAACGGCAACCTCTCAGAATACATTGCCAACTTCCAGAACAACGTTATCATCTCCAGGATTACCGAAGACAGCGTCCTACGATCATTCTTCGGAGCAGGACTTCCCATCTTTATGTCCGAAAAGATCAGTGAATCAAGCAAAGATACCAAGACCATTGACAACTGGTACAAACAGGCACAAGAAATCCAAACCAGGCAAGACATTGCCAAGGCTTTTGCCCAGCAACATCGTAGCAAGATCACCACCCAGACCTATACCCCTTCGACCCCGAAAACTCAGACCAAAACCCGTGATCCTGACGCCATGGATGTTGACGCCATTCATGTCTCCAAACTCACCCCAGAAGAACGCAAACAATGTCACGACAAAGGACTCTGCTTTCACTGCAGGAAACCCGGACATATGGGAGGGGAATGCCCTAACTTCAGCAAAAAGGAACCCACCATCAAAGCAACCACCAAAGAGGATGAAATCCCTAACCTCATGGACATTGATGATGAAGAAGAAACTGTTCAAAGGGTAGTGTTACGATCCAGGTTGGCGCCCGGAATATTCATTTTCTTTCATCCTCCCCTTCACCTCTTCGCTCAACCTTCCACCTTGCATTTGGAGGAAGAATGTAGATGCCTAGGACAAGGGTCTACCCATCACATTCGCTTACACACCTCACCCATGCCTGACGCACACCCTGACGAACGTCCTGACAAACACCTGATGCACCGGTCAAGCCACACCCTGACGAACGTCCTGACGAACACTTGTTGAGTCACGCTCACTTGTTGAGTCATGCTACCCCCGATGAGTCACACTCATCCTTCCCTTACTTTACGGACCATTCCCTTCTCGTCATCATATCTCCCGATGATGACTCACATCTCCCGATCCTATCTAGATTACCCTGCATTGCCACACGCAGCACGCGCAGTCCCACTGCCCTACGCAGCCCGGATAGCACGCATCACCTTGTGCAGCACGCATTGCCCCGCGCAGCACACATAGCTTACGCATTGCTTTACACAGCACATACTGAGGCTACTGCCTTATGCAGCATCCCAGCCTAGTATAAGTAGTCTACCCTCTTCACTGGCATTTCCCCAGCCAGTTCTATGCACTTGGATGTACTTCTCTCCTCTAGTACTATCCTATGCAATCTCTGGTCTCCCGAAGTACTTGTGTGTGACAATGCTTTGAGGTTCCTCGTCACACCCACGTCTGGAGCCACGTATCAAGTGCTCTCAGTTCATACAAAAGCGCTAGAGAGAGCGGTTATATCCTCAGCGTTATTTGTCCAATGATTCGTTTGCACGATCTCACGACGGCAAATCAACGAATCTAACAGGTAGCTTTCACCCCTTTGGATTTTTAAAGAGGGGAACTTGATTGACGCAAGTCTCCCCTACCCTTAGATGCGATGCTGTACATGTACAATCTTTGACCAAATCTATGCAAATCCCTGTCCAGATTGTCGTCCCATCGCATACCCTGCAAACCGTCGAAACCCATGCCCTAGTCGATAGTGGAGCTGACATCTCCTGCATTGACCGACAATTCGTGCAAAAACACGGATTGCCCACCACCAAGCTCATGAAACCCATCCGCGTACGAAATGCCGATTCCTCTTACAACAATAACGGAGAAATTCGGTACACCTGTGATCTTTTCCTTGTCATTGAAGGTATCACCCAATGAACTACCTTCCACGTCATGTCCTGTGGACGTGACAATATCATACTCGGACTCCCTTGGCTCAAAAAGACCAACCCAACGGTCGATTGGGCAAACTGCACCCTTTCCCTTGACGAATCCCTTGACGAATCTAAAGATCTTTTCCAATCCCACCTGAAAGATACTGAACGACATGACGCCTTTTACAAGAAGGCATCCCTTCCCCCACCAAAACATGGCCACATCAACACTGCTACAGAAGACCATCTCTTCTCGTATCTAAATCAAGAAACCGAATCCCAGTATATCCGACGTGCCCTCGACAACAGAGTTCTTCATCGCATCATTTGATGTGGATCTCGCTTCATCCCCAAAGGATCACCAGTCATCGCCAAGCTAACCACTGCCACTGAACCTGCCATGACCGCTGAAAAGAACAAACCTAAAGCCGTTCTTCCTCCCGAATACCAGAACTTTGCTTCCGTCTTTTCAAAAGAAGCCACGGACCACGTACCCCCCTCTCGTCCCTACGACCACGAGATCAATACCAAAGAAACCTTCGTCCCAAAAATCAGGAAAGTCTACCCCCTCTCTCCCGAGGAACGAAAAGCAACCAAATCATTCCTTGATGAACACCTCGCATCTGGGAAAATCCACCCATCCAACTCCCCTCAAGCCTCACCCTTCTTTTTCGTTAAAAAGGAAGATGGAGGTCTTCGTCCCTGCCAAGATTACCAATACCTCAACGAACATACCGTTCACGATGCATATCCCCTTCCGCTCATCTCCGACCTCATCGACAAACTCCAAGGTGCCAAGGTCTTTACCAAGTTTGACGTTCGATGGGGTTACAACAACATTCGCATCAAGGATGGACATCAATGGAAAGCCGCCTTCATTACTCATAAAGGACTCTTTGAACCCACCGTCATGTTCTTCGGCCTTAACAACTCCCCCACTACTTTTCAACGCTTCATGAACAATTCCTTTAGAGATATGATCTCTGAAGGTTGGCTCATCATCTACATGGACGACCTTCTTATCTTCTCTCCCGACAACGACACACACACCGAACGCACCCAACGAGTTCTTCAACGAATGAAGGAACTCGATCTCCACCTAAAACTGGAAAAATGCACCTTTGCTGCTACCGAAGTTGAATACCTCAGCATGATCGTCAAACCCGGACAACTCGCCATGGACCCTGTCAAACTTGATGGCATCGCCAAATGGCCTACACCTACTAAGGTCAAGGAAGTCCGCTCTTTCCTAGGCTTCGCCAACTTCTATCGGCGATTCATTCCCGACTACTCCTCCGTCGCACGCCCTCTCATCGATCTCACTAAGAAGGATCTTCCTTGGAATTGGACCCCCTCCTGCCAACAGAGTTTCGACAAACTCAAAGAACTCTTCTTGTCGAAACCTGTCCTTCATCTACTGGATTTCTCTGCTCCGTTTGCCATCGCCACCGATGCTTCCAAATTCGCTTCTGGAGCCATCCTCCTTCAAACTGATTCCAATGGTGACTGGCACCCCTGCTCCTATTTGTCGCAATCGTTTTCCCCGGCCGAACACAACTACGACATTTATGACCGAGAACTCCTCGCCATCATTCGTGCCCTGAAATCCTGGTGACACTACCTCCACGGATCCCCATTCCCAGTCCAAGTCTTCACTGACCATAAAAACCTGATGTACTTCCGACAACCACAAGCCCTTAACTGTCGACAAGCCCGTTGGCTTCTCGACCTTGCCGACTTCGACCTCAAAATGATCCATGTCCCTGGAAAACTCCTCGCTGGCCCAGATGCCCTTTCCCAACACCCTGACCTCCTCCCTGACTCATTTTCTGAGAATGATGACACGACCCTTCTTCCTCCCTCCCTCTTCGTCAACCTCATTGATACCTCCCTTTCCGATCATATCAAATCAGCCTCTACCTCCGACCCCCTCATTCTCCAGGCCCTCCAGTCAATGGAAGGCGATATTCCCCCCGCCTTTCGCTCTCGCCTCTCTGATTGGCAATCCCATGACGGCATCCTCACCTACAAAGGTTGCGTCTATGTCCCTCCTGACGACTCCCTTTGTCACTCCATCCTCCTCCGTTGCCACGACCATGCATCTGCCGGCCACCCCAGTTTCCTCAAAACCTGCCAACTTGTCTCCACCAAATTCTGGTGGCCTGGCCTGGCCTCCTTCGTCCATACCTACATTGCAGGTTGTGCCATCTGTCAACAGAACAAGGTGAACACGCACCCCACATGTCCTCCTCTCCTTCCCATTTTGTCCTCCACCTCCCGTCCCTTCCAACAGATCTCCTGTGATCTGATTGTTGATCTCCCTTCTTTTGCCAGCTTCAACTGTCTCCTGGTCGTGGTCGACCATGGACTTACTAAGGGGGTGATCCTTTGCCCCACCAAGACAACCATCACTGCCGAAGGCATTGCTGCCCTCTTTTTCCACAAAGTCTACAAACGATTCGGTCTATATGACAAAATCATCTCCGACTGTGGTCCCCAATTCGCTTCATTCTTCGCAAAGGAACTCGGAAAACTCCTCGGCTACAACCTGTCCTTGTCCACCACCTACCACCCGCAATCCGACGGAGAAACCGAACGCGTAAACCAAGAAATTGAAACTTATCTCCGCATCTTCTGCAGAAATAACCCCACCTCATGGTCCGACTCCATCTCCCATGCCGAATTTGCCCACAACCACCGCCCTCACTCCGTCACCAATCAATCCCCATTCTATCTCATGATGGGATATGAACCCCGTGCCCTACCCACTGTCCTTCCTGAAACCACCCTTCCCGCCATTGAAGAACAACTGAAAACCCTCACCGCCGCTCGTAACGAAGCCCTTGCTGCCCATGAACTAGCACAACAAGTCATGGCCTCTCGCACCAGGAAAATGTTCTCTCCCTTCCAAAAAGGAGATAAAGTTTGGCTAGAAACACGGAACCTCAAATGATCTATTGCCAATCCGAAATTTGCACCAAAACGAGAAGGACCTTTTACCATTGTCAAGGTTCTATCCCCGATCACTTACCAACTCCACCTACCCCAAACGTGGAAAATCCACCCCGTGTTCCACACCTCCCTTTTATTTCCCTATAGTGAAAACAATATACACGGCCCGAACTTCCCTGCACCACCACCTGACCTTATTGCTGGAGAAGAAGAATACGAAATCGAGAAGATTCTACGCCAGAGGAACTCCGTCTCGTCGGGCCTTCCTGATCCGATGGAAAGGATACACAGCCGAAGATGACTCATGGGTCCCTGAGCACGACTTGAAACATGCAAAGTCCGCTCTCCTTGATTATAAAAACCGTCACCCTTCTGCCTTTCCAAGGAATGCTTCGTAAACGAAACTTCGAATTCCAACCTGGACTCCCCTTCTACAAATTCTTCTTTCTCTTTCACAACGACCTTTCACCATCTCACCCCCTCGAACACCAATACTTTTGCATCAACAAATACGACAATTGCCCTTGGCACTATGAATCGTGATCCACCATGCCCCTTACCTACTCTCTTCGTTCTTCTACCCCGGTTCCCTTCATTTCCGTTTCTTCCATTACTATACCTTTGTCTGACAGACTTTCCTCTCGCCCTTCTTCACCCACACCCCTTGAATCCTGGAGCACCGACTCCTGGAACACCACTGTTGCTGACGTTCCCGCTGTCCCACCAACCGAACCAGTTCAATCCATTGACCTCCCTTTTTCTGCTTTCCGTATCCAAGATGTCCCCACCGCTGCCACCCTTGACTTATTGGCCAGACAAATCGCCAATCCCCGAATGACCATTTATTTCGGAAGTCACTTCGACATGGAATCCCCATTATGGAATCTCCATCACGCCTTCCTACAAAACCAATGTCTTGCCAACCTTCTTTCTCTCGCGTCATCCAATGAAAGTATCGCCTCTCGTATCGGCATCCTTCGACAAATCCAAACCCAAACTGAAGGAAATCTCCTCTCCGCTCTTTACCAACTACAAATGCCACTCACAGTCTCTGAGATCGATCGTTACCACCGTGAATTAGGAGAAGCACAAGCCCGCCAAGAACAACGAACTGGGACACCCGTTCCCATCTTTCCTCCTTCTCCCACTCCATCTACACCTTCCGCGTCATCCGCCGACTTCACCATCGAAGAGCAACAAGCTGAACGCCTTGCTATTGCTGTCACCCAACGTCTTCTTCCCCCAAATTTCTCAACGTTCGCTGCATGGTGAGAAGCAGAAGGACGCCAACCTCCTTCAAACCCCACTGACCGTTGCTTCCATTGTCAACAGGAGGGTCATTTCATGGCCAACTGTCCCGACTATCGCTGCCACCATGGCCACATTATCAGACTGGGTCATGTTGCCTCTCGATGCCCCTGGCGTTGTCATTCCCCATTGAATTCCCTCTCCTCCGCAACCAGTACTTCCTCTACCAATCCTCTCCCTGTCCCTCCCCCACACTTCTACATTCCCCGTATGATTTCTGCAAATTCCTCTGCCCCTCGTCGCCATCGCTGTACCTGGAGGTGTAGTAGACGATATTCGGACTGCCCCCTTGTCCACTCTTGTCAACGTTCCGAATCCCCTTCCATCGATGATTCCTTTGCCGACGAAGATCACAGTGACAATGTATGGGATGACGCTGCTGTCGCCAACATTACCGGTTCACCAGGTGCAGACTCTGACTTTTAATCCTTTTCTTCTTTATTCTCTTCACAGCTTCGAATGTACTCCGGGGGTAATGTTACGATTCACCCCTATTCATTTCTTCCTCTTGTCATCTTGCTTACTTCTCCAAACGTTCCCATCGGACGTCTTGTCATCTTGCTTACCTTTCATGCATTTCTATCGGACACATGTTTTGCTGTACAGCCCGCTTGACATCATCATTTCCTCTTCCGTCTTACTTGCTGTGTATTACTAAACATTCTTAGGAATTCCTTCGCATTCTATTGCTTAGTAATTCCTCTTTTCCTTTCCCTATATAAACTCTACAATACCAACGATGTACCTCATGCTTGACCTACCTGGAATAGCATCACCCTTGTACATCGTCTCTGATCCTTTGGATCCCTTGCCTCCCTCATAGTCCTCGTCCTACTCTGAGTGGACGCTCCCTCGAAACCCTTGAAACCACTGACGATCGTCCTATCATCGGAAGAACCCCTTGAACCCTTGAACCATCTACGACGAACATTCGTCCTAGACAGAACCCTTGAACCGACCAGGTCTACGTTCACCTCTACCCAAGTTGAGCGTAACATCCCTTACAACCCCTCTTCCCTATGTCTATGGACTCATCGTCTCTCCTCGCATATTTGCAAGACATCTATCTTCTTCTCCCTATTAGGTTTCCTTCATTCTTCCTGACAAATGCGCAGAGTCACACCTGACGAACACGCGGAGTTACAGTACACTTCCAGTTACGGTACATCTTTCCAGTTACAGTACACTTTCTGATTACGGTAAATCCTTTTCTTACATAATGGACTAAATCCTCTCCTCGTCATCATTCTTCTTATATGATGACTCGTGTCCCCTTACTCATTCTGATACATAGCCCATACTGCGCACATCGCCTTACGCAGTGCACAGTCACATAGCCAATACTGCGCACACAGGACTGCGCAGTATCTCACATCATATAAGTAGCTACCAGACTTCGCCTGTATTCCCCAGCTAGTTCTACGCAATCCAGCGTTGTTACTTAGCACATCCACGAGCCCCAAGTGTGCGCATTGGATAGTGAGACACCTCTCCTCTCTGCTTCGCCCACAACAAGTCTTCGAACTACTTCGAGTATTCGCTGTGCTACGTTCTGACGCCCAGCGTTAACAAAAAAACTAGCTCTTCAACCTCATCTCTGTCTCCTGACAGAAAGATACGCCCACCATTTCCGGACAAGGATCTCGACGAGGACAGACCATACGTCCCCCTTCTGATTCATCAGACGACACTCCTATACCGACCTCACTCTTCACTCTCCCAGCACCAATCCCCACTGAGGACTGGAGAATCCAAGAGGCACCACCAATCCCTAGACAACCGCCACCCCCACAACCCGAAGAACCTCATTCCGACATAGAAATGTCAGACCACGGAAGCAAAGACATAGAACTCAAGGCTGGACTCCCAGCAGATTTCTCTGGAGATCCGAAAGATGCTATACGTTGGAAGATGGCCATGACTGCCTACTTCAATATGAACCAAAAGTTCTACAACGAAAACGCCAAAGTCTTGACTGCCCTCGCAAAGATGAGCAAGGGTCAAGGAAGCGCCTTCTCAGAATCCATCTACATGCAGCTTGCCAACAACACCATAAAAGATCTCACCTTCGCCAAGCTCATGGAATTATTCAAGAAAACCTTCTTCCCCTTCGACTACAAGAACCAAGCCAGGGACCAGCTAGACAAGTTAGTACAGATAGGGAAGAGCAATGCTGGATACACTGTTACGATCCAGGTTGGCGCCCGGAATATTCATTTTCTTTCATCCTCCCCTTCACCTCTTCGCTCAACCTTCCACCTTGCATTCGGAGGAAGAATGTCAACACCTTGCATTCAGAGGAAGAATGTAGACGCCTAGGACAAGGGTCTACCCATCACATTCGCTTACACACCTCACCCACGCCTGACGCACACCCTGATGAACGTCCTGACAAACACCTGATGCACCGGTCAAGCCACACCCCGACGAACGTCCTGACGAACACTTGTTGAGTCACGCTCACTTGTTGAGTCACGCTACCCCCAATGAGTCACACTCATCCTTCCCTTACTTTACGGACCATTCCCTTCTCGTCATCATATCTCCCGATGATGACTCACATCTCCTGATCCTATCTAGATTACCCTGCATTGCCACACGCAGCACGCGCAGTCCCACTGCCCTACGCAGCCCGGATAGCACGCATCACCGCGCTGCACGCATCACCACGCTGCACGCATCACCACGCTGCACACATCACCGCACTGCACACATCACCACGCTGCACACATCACCGCACTGCACACATCACCTTGCGCAGCACACATTGCCCCATGCAGCACACATAGCTTATGCATTGCTTTACACAGCACATACTGCATCCCAGCCTAGTATAAGTAGTCTACCCTCTTCACTGGCATTTCCCCAGCCAGTTCTACGCACTTGGATGTACTTCTCTCCTCTAGTACTATCCTATGCAATCTCTGGTCTCCCGAAGTACTTGT
>JBBPLF010001102.1:0-11803 GCA_038089615.1 Aureoboletus auriporus
CATCAGATTTGTCAAACCCGTCACATGTGCTCCACTTGTCCTCCGTTGACAGGTCTGAAATGCGTACCAACTTGCCTTTGCAACCTGGTATCTGTTGTCGACCCTAATCCAATACTGGACACAGGCACACACAAAAGATATTGACTTAGAGAGAAGTTAAGATGAGGGAAAAGCTCAATGAGAACTTGACTGAAGTTCCTCATTGACATGCATTGGTTTATATACAAATACAAGTGCTGTGCTATGGTCCGTGCGCGTGTGGCTATACAAGTCTGCCCTAAGGTATGACGTCATAGAATGTTCTGGAATGATTACCTAAGAATGTCACGTGACTGCGAGAACCAAAGTGGTCCATGACTTGAAAAATGCTACGTCAAAAGATAAAAGATGATCTGATAAGATAAGATAAGATTGAGAAAGATTAGATAAGCATAAAATTGACAACATTACCCCCCTTCTAGTCCTCAACTTCCAGGCGAGAGAAAGGCGGATGATCCACCATTGTCATATTTTTGAAGGGTTTAAATAAACCGTCAAAGAGCGTTTGCGCCATATTGAGCTGGCGTGGGGCGGAGGGGTGAGACTTGTAAAAGTCCGAGATAGACGCTTGCACATGTTTAAGGTGAGAACAGGGTTCCCATGTGCGATCTTCTTCGTTTTCGCCTTTCCAGTGGACGAGGAATTTGAGTTTCCCTTTTCGTAAACAAGAGTCAATGACGTAGTTGACTTCGTATTCTTCATGGCCCTCATCTGACATGTCTACTGGTCCCGGGGTGGATGAAATTTGAGAAGGGAACTTCTCGATATAAGATTTAATGCAGCTTACATTCACTGTCGGGTGAATGCACATTGTCTTGGGTAAAGCGAGTGTATAGGCATTGGGTCCAGCCGATGCTGTAATAAGATAGGGTCCAATCCAGCGTTCCATCAGTTTCTTAGACTGCCTGGGAAGGCAGAGATTGGTCGTGGAAAGCCAGACACATTGTCTGACCAAAAAGGGAGCGTAACTTGTCCATGTGTTTCTTCATATCTGCTTGTGCCTTTTTCAAGTTATCTAGTGTCATTTGAAGTTTAGTGGCAAAATCTGTTGCTGCAGGGGAAGAAGAGGATTTGGGTTCGATACCCATGCGTGGTTCATATGTTTTCATCAACGAAAACGGGGAGGTGCCTGTGGCGGAATGAACGTGGTTATTGTAGCTAAACTGGGTGATGGCTAGCCAATCTGCCCATTCATCTTGTTTTTCGTGTGTGAAGATATGTAAAAATGATTGTAATTCATGGTTCAACTGCTCGGTTTGTCCGTCCATTTGGGGATGGAACGCTGTTGACATATAGAGTTTGATCGATAACATAGCGCTAAGTTCTTTTGTAACTTGTGTGGCGAATTGTGGACCTTGGTCCAAAACGATTGACGATGAGAGTCCATGGTGTTTCCACACATAATCCTGATAAAGCTTGGCAGTTCCCAGGGCTGTCACAGACTTAGTCATGGGAATGAACTTGGCTTCTTTTGATAATTTATCGACTATGATGAGTATGGTGTTGAAGCCATTGGAAAGGGGAAGGTCGGTAGTGAAGTCCACGGAGATATCTGTCCATGGCTTTGTGGGGATAGGAAGGGGAATAAGTTTTCCACTTGGGTGTTGAGCAGATCCTTTGGCCTGTGCGCAAGCCTCACATCTTTTTACATACTCCTTGATGTGATCGTGGAGGTTCTCCCAGATATACGATCTGGAGATAAGGGCCCATGTGCAGTCTGTACCTCCATGTCCTGCAAATATGGAATCATGGAAGAATTCCAAGATGTCCTGCCATAAACGTCCTACATTGGGAATGAAGATCTTGTCCTTGATGCGAAGGACACCTTCTTTGTCAATTATGACTCCTTTTGGTAGTTCACTTTCTTTTAGTAAAGCTACCGCCTCTTTTACTTTCTTTTCCAACACCATTCCTGGGTCGGAGAAACCTTGTATCCATTCTGGTTTAATCAGGGTGACAGTGTGGTTGTTGTTTTCGATGCCAATTGTGTGATCCTCTCGTCGTGAGAGTGCATTGGCTTTTCCCATTGCTGTTCCTGGTTTATTGACCAGAAGGAAATTAAACCTTGTTAAGTATTGTTGCCAATGTGCTTGTCGGCGTGTAAGATCCTGCGATTTCATGAAATATTGGAGATTTGCATGATCAGTCCAAATCTCAAATTGGTGCCTGGCTCCTTTGAGGTAATGCTGCCAGACTTCCAGGTCTTGTATGATTGCCAAGGGATAGTTTCATTGCGTGCTATCCATTGCATGTGAGAAGAATCCCACGGGGTGCCATCGGCCTTCTTTTTCTATTGACAAGATGCTGCCTGTGGCAAAGTCCGAGGCATCTGTTTCCATCTGGAATTGTTGGTCTATATCCGGGTAGGCAAGGACAGGGGCCATGGTGAAGGCTTCCTTAAGCACGTTGAAGGCACCTTGTTCAACTTCATTCCATGTCCAAGGGTGATCCTTTTTGGTTAGATCGTGCAGGGATCGCACGATTGTGGAAAAGTCCTTGATGAATCTTTGATAGAAGTTTGCCAAGCCGAGGAAACTTCTCACTCCTTTTACATTTTTAGGTGTAGGCCATCCTTTCACAGCTTCCACCTTGCCGGCTTCCATTTTGATGCCATACTCATTTATGAGCATTTCCAAGAACTCCACTTTTTTAGCGTGGAATGTGCATTTCTCAGGTTTGATGAAGAGATCATTTTCTTTTAATCTCCATAGGACTTCTAGGACGATTTGATCGTGTTCTTTGATATCGTCAGATTTGGTGAAAACCATTAAGTCATCGATGTAGATGATGACTACATTGTCCATATCGGCAAAGATCTCATTCATTATTTGCTGGAATGTACTAGGTGAATTGCACTGCCCAAAGTACATGATGAGTGGCTCAAAAACTCCTTTTGGTGTAATGAATGTGGCCTTCCATTCGTCACCTTCCTTGATTCGGATATTGTTGTACCCCCATCGGAGGTCCATCTTGGTGAACATCTTAGCACCCTTCAACTTGTCCACTAGTTGAGAAATGAGCGGCAGCGGGTAGCTGTTCTTTATTGTCCACTCATTGAAGTATTGGTAATCTTGCACCATGCGCTTCTTACCATCCTTTTTGGGTATAAAGAAGACAGGTGCAGCTTGGGGGGACTCAGAAGGTCAGATATATCCTTTCCATAATTGATCTTCGACAAAGCTATTAACTTCGTCTACTTCGACAGGCGTCATATTGTACAATTTGCCCTTTTTGGGGACAAATCCTTCCTTCATGTCGATTGCATAATCCCATGGTTTCCTGATGGGAAGATATTCCAATTTCTTTTTGGAGAAGCAGTCCAGGTATTCATGGAACTGCATTGGCACTAACGCCACTGGGTTATCATTGTCCTTTTTCTGTTCTAAGGACTTGATCGTGTTGTAAGCTCCCTGAGTGATGTCTTGCTCTTGTTTGTCGAGGGAATGCAAGAAAGCACCTCTTTCTGCTAGGAAATAACATGATGGCGGACATCGTGAGAGTGTTACTTTGCCAGAGGGCCAGTCTATCTCCGGGTTGTGTGTTTTGAGCCATTTATAGCCAAGAATGATCGAGTTCTTTCCCAGCAATGTGACTTCTGCCACAACTTTCTCACGGTGTCCCTGGTACTGGATGATGAGTTCGACAGCGTGCGTAATACTGCCTCCTTGGTTTTTTGATCCGTCTACATTGAACACAGGGATCGGTCGTGCAAGGGGTTTCATGGGTGGTTTCCTTTTACTAGCCCATTCCTTGTCAACAAAGATGCCATTAGCACCGCTATTGAGCAATGCTTCGGCAACATGCTTCTTGTCTTTTGTTGTCAGATGGAAAACTTCTATTTCCACCAACACTTCTCTTTTTGGTTTTATGGACCTTACTAAAATCCGTTCTGGGGTTTGTTCTGCGATAGATAACGTAATATTTTTTTCTTTTTCTATATGGGAAATTAAGCCTGCATTTTCTGTGCAGCGTGCAACTTCTTGCGCCATCCCATCGGTCTTTGGTAATCATACTACAGGTATTGTCCTAGTTAGGGAGTCATCCTCAGGCAACGCTCCAATACATTGTAAATAATTGTACTTGTTATACGTAGAGTCCTTTTTAGGGTCCTTTGGCACACAAACACCCAGTAGGTTTATGCGCCATATTCTTTTCCCTGGCTCTTCATTTCCACATTGTATTCATCATGAAAGAACGCCCTCATCTGTTGGTAGGCGTCGCTTGTGGGCTCAGGAAGTCCAAGCCCAGCAGTATTCTGAGAAGAAGAAGCACCGGCTGATGGTTGCTCTCCACCAGTGGGAGCCGCCATGCTCATTGAACGGACCTGTTTAAAGTCCGGACACCTTTGAGCGTGTCCTCCTCCAAGGAAATGACATTTACCGCATTCCTTTTTGGGACTACGGTACTGCTTAGCTTGGTGGCCTTCCTTGCCACAATTGAAACACCCACGTTGGAGTGCTCTGATGTCCATGGGCTCGCCACGGCCTCCGTAAGTGCGGCTACCAGAGCCGGATGCCTTTGGAACATAGGGTTCCCTTCGCACTTCGAATCGGAGCTCGTATTGCTCCAATGTGGTGCCAACTTCCTTGATGACTGTCATGTAGTCATTGGGGTCGTCCTTCCTTTTTCCTTGTTCGAAGATAATGCACATTATGTCTTTGCACACATTCTTCTTGAGGAGTCTACAGGCCTCTAAGTTAAAGGGTTCAGCCCTTAGATAGAGCTGTTCCCAATCCGTGAGGTAGCGCTGTATGCGCTCCATGTTTCCTTGGACCCTTCTCTCTAGGAGTCAGATCGCCATGTCCTTGTCGAGGGAGGACCTAAATCAACTTTCAACCTTGACTTTGAAAGCTTCATAATTGGCAGGACCCCACAATCCATCTGCCAATCTTTGTAATTTGATGCGAGCCCATGCTCCAGCACCATTTTTGTCGCCTTCTTTGGGACCAATTCTCATGAGGATGGCGATGATCCTCTCAGAATCCCTTGTGAATGTTTCCTGGTTTAACCCCAGGTAGGTTTTCATTTTAATCCACCAAGTTTCGAACTCGGTGGGAACTCCTGAAAAGCAGCCCAGGTCAGGGACCACTTCGACTTTCTTGGAGATTTTAAACTCCATATTTTGTGCATTTGGCCGATTAAGTTTGGCCAGGACTGTGGTTCTTGCTGCCGCTGCAGCTTCAGTTTCGGCCGCTTGGGCCCTTGTGAGAGTGTCTGAGGCCCTCTGATTGGCTTGTGCCAGTTGTGCCTGTAAGGCCACCAGCATTTGGTTCATGTTGGCCATCATGGTGGCCAAGTCGGGAGCAGTGGGAGGATATATGTTCATGACGGGAACGTGGTGATGGGTTGGTGAGGGTGGTGGGGAGTCATGTAGGAACCTTTCTTCACTCAGATCGTCTGAAAGTGGGGTTCCTTGTCGCTGGTGGAACGACAGTTTGGGGGCATGGATAGAGAAGATCTAACTCGATTTCAGACCAGTGTGGGATGGGAGCGGGGAGTACTTGTTTGAACTCAGCTACTGCGGCGTAAAAAGCAGTAGGCTCTGAGTCCCAAAAGATGTCATGTACTTTGACGTACTTGCCGTCAAAGAAGGAGTTGGGGATGGATGATTCTGCCCAATAGGCAGGGAGGTTTTTGAAATAAGGACCGTCAAATGTAATGATCTTGATGCTCATATATTTTCCAAAATGTGGCAGGCTTCCTAACCTGTGTCTTCTTCTTTTGGGTAGTCTGGTCAATAGCCACCAGATCTATCCCTTGCTTGCACAAAGCTACCTGTGTGTAGGTATTACGATAACCGCTCTTGCAAATTACAAGCGAGAATCCGTTTATTGTCCAGGATTTATGCAGACAATGGCCCTAGTGCGCTATGGGCTCAGCAACGTTATCCTAATTTAGTATGGCAGATGACCGTGTAACAATGTTAACTGGTAACGTTATACCAGACAGGCTGCGACTGTCACACGTGCTCTTGGTATGAGAAACTTGGCTTGCGTTGCGTATACTCACAGCTTTCTTCGTTTTGTTGTCCTCAAGGACCTTCATAGTAGAAGTGAACTTTAAGATCTAATACTGCGCCTAGAGGGGTTGCCTCTATTAAAGCATTGGGCACTAGTCGTCAGTATTGACTTCAAGAAGGGCGCGTAGTCGCCACTTGCATTAACCCTCGTGTCTGGGTATACCACAGCAGTAAAGGTAAAGAGTTTTGTCGGTGTGCAGGTGTGTAGATAATAGTCAAGTTCTTCTGTTGTCAACCCTAATCCAATACTGGACACAGGCACACACAAAAGATATTGACTTAGAGAGAAGTTAAGATGAGGGGAAAGCTCAATGAGAACTTGACTGAAGTTCCTCATTGACATGCATTGGTTTATGTACAAATACAAGTGCTGTGCTATGGTCCGTGCGCATATGGCTATACAAGTCTGCCCTAAGGTATGACATCATAGAATGTTCTGAAATGATTACCTAAGAATGTCACGTGACCATGAGAACCAAAGTGGTCCGTGACTTGAAAGATGCTAAGTCCAAAGATAAAAGATAAAAGATGATCTGATAAGATAAGATAAGATCGAGAAAGATTAGATAAGCGTAAAATTGACAACAGTATCCATACATCATCTGGTTACCAACCGACTAGTTATTCCCATTTCGTCTCACCAAAGTTACCAGGGGCATTTATCCATTCATCACCTCGCCTCAATTCTCTTCCTCCCTTACCGGATTCCCCTCTTTCTTCACGATTGTCTTTGCCTTTCCCAATACCTTCTCCGCTATTACCTCTAACCCCATCACCGGCTTCATCTGCGTCTTCTCCGAATCTTTCTTACTTATTCTGCTCGTCCCCTCAATTAGCGGCTACTTATCCTATAACTCTGTTATCCATCTCATCAATATCCCTTTCTCCTCCTAATTCTCCTGTGTCAAACCCTCCTGTTGTCACCATGACAAATGTGAATCCTTTTCAGATGCCCCTTCGGGAAACCCAGAATGCTCCCAAATTCAATGGGAAAACACCGTCTCAATTACCCTGTTACCTAGAAGACATCGAGTTTTTAAGAACGCAGGCTGGTCTTAACGAAGAACAGCAGATTAAGGCTGCTATCCGATATGCGGATTTAGACAAAGCCAAGGTTTGGGAAACCCTACCCAGCACTCATGCTAATCTGCCCGCATGGGCCGCATTTGTCACCACAGTCAAGGATCTCTATCCTGGATGCGAAGGTGATAATCGCTACTGCTGTACTGACCTCCAATACCTTATACAGGATTACAAAAAGAAATCTATGCGTAGTCAAGATGAACTAGGCGAGTATCGGTGGAGGTTTAAATCTCTGCTGTGCTCATTGCCAAGAACAAGCTATTCGAGACAGAACGCGATTCCATGTTCCTTGCAGGTTTTCCACAAGATGTTGAGAACTGGATCTGTCATCGGTTGGCTATTGTCAAACCGGATATTCATCCTGATGACCCATATCCAATCGCTGATATCATTGACGTGGCTAAGTTTCTTTTGACAGGATCAGCGTTGCGCAATGTGATTCCATCTGCAGTGCCATTTTCGACACTTTCACTGCAACATTATCCTCAGTTCCCTCAACAACATACTCCCACTCCTCAACAACCAGTTTTGCGACAAGGGGGCAGGAATGTCAAGGCCGAGTTCACCAATACTGTACAGCAAGAGCACCAACAGCAAGGAGGCAACCTGAAATGCGCCTTCTGTGGTGATCCTACCCACTTTGTAAACAGTTGTCCTCACGTTGACAAGTATATCTGTACATTGTGCGCTATCCGTGGAACCGATCGCAGGCTATATATGCCTGATGATTCTCACATTCCTAGAGTGCTGGGTGCCCGTTGTCTTAAGGATTGCTTGGATCGTTTGGAAGCTGGTGCATCATCCGCTTCCTCATCTTCCATAACGGTTCCTACTAACACGAGCTCTTCGAGTTCGGTCAATACCTTTTCTAGGGATATACATGCGCATATGACCTCCAGCATTTGGTTGGTGGCAGATGCGCCTATTGATGCTCTTATCGAATTCGAACCCATCGCATTGGCAAATTCCATTGCAGACGTACAAGTACCTGATTCTCCTGATGTAGCTGATCTGGATTTTCAGCCTTTTATCGCTCAAGCATGGGCCTCCTTCCAAGCTATGAAGGAAGGTCAGCAACACGGGAAGTGTGTTCGTTTTGATGGTGTAGCTGTACCGCCCAAGAAGCCCGCTACCAAACCAGATTTGCGTTCTGCTACAGTCTCAGGGGAGCTAGAGTCTATCATCTCTCCTGAAGTGCTGGATGCTCGCACATTGGTCCCTGCGGGTTCCATTAGGCCTCCGACATCACCTCTTTCCTCCCGTGTACACGAGAAGAGCGCAGATCACAGCAGATTTATACCCGCTTCCGCATCTTCGAGTAACATTTCTCCGCGCGTTCCTGTTGCTAACCAAAACACTTTCCCCCCCAGACAATACAGGTATTCCTTTTCTCTTGAGGACGATACCGCTCCAAAGTGTGTCCTCGATGTGGTGCTAGAGTCCACTGTTCCAATAGCAGTTTGCGATCGCTCCAGAGTTTAGGAAGCAATTCTGTGACCTGACTACTACCAAACGCATCTCCAATTCTTCTCCCTCTCATACTAATACTGTACAGGTAAACGAATTATCCGGTCGCAATCCAAGCAAGGTCGACCGCGAATTCGGCGATCACATGCTGCACTTGGATGACGGTTTAATCGTCGCGCATCACAGTCTACCCCTGCACTGTCTTGTTGGCCAGGTCATAGGCACTAAACATACCCTCACTTGCGTTCTGGACAGCAGGTCTGAGATTATTGCCATGCCCAAGTGGGTTTGGGAACAACTTGGGAAACCTATCCACTCAAATCACCATATGCATATGACATCTGCTAATACTAGTACTGATTTGATGCTTGGTGTCCTGGAGAACTTATCCTTGTCCTTCAGGCCTGGAGAAGTCTTGCTTCAGGTGCAAGTAGTTGATCGTGCTAATTTTGATTTACTCCTAGGCCATCCTTTTCACTGCCTTATGTCCACAACTACTGAGGACTTTCCGGATGGCAGTCAAACCATCACCCTACGCGATCCCAATAACGGAAAAAAATTCAAGATACCGACCTGCGCGTGGACTAACGGATGTCCGCGTTGTCGTCACGGTTTGCACTGCAACAACCACCAAAACATTGTCGAACTGGGTTTTTAGGTCTCAATGATCTGCCTTCATGGTGGGGAGATTCCATTACATTTCCCGGTATGCAAGCGTTTTTATCCAAATATCCTTTCCTGCATTATCTTGTTGCGGAGCAGTCTTCACCTTTGGAGACTGCTATGGATTCTTCGCAACCTGTTACTTCCAATACTGTTTCCGTTTCTTTGGTGACTCAAGCTTCCTTTACTCCTTCACATTCACTTTTTATGCTTTCTCCTATGCCTTCCCCCTCATATCTGTTTCTCTCCTCTACTCAATCCATCCTTTCTTATACTAATCTTACCACGTTGCGGTCAACTTACAAGTTTGATACCTCACATCATTATTTCCGTATTTGTGATGCGTTCGCGTATAAGCCTGTCGCCAAAAAGGTTCACTCTGTTTCCGCTCCAGTTATAGAAGAGTTCCGCATTGTGCCCAGCCTATCAGCTGAACCATTAGGCGGATTACCGCCTTTGCCTACTCACCCTCCCAATTTTATTCCAGGAATACGCTTTACTCAAGAGCGCGCAGATGCGCTCGACCTTGATCCCGCTCAATGGCTTTGGCCAGATGAACTCAAACTCGTTCGCTGGCTAGTGCACGTTCACAAGATGGCATTCGCTTGGGTCCCTACTGAGCGTGGGCAGCTCGATGAGCATTATTTCCCAGCAGTAAAGATTCTGACTGTACCTCATACTCCTTGGATACTTCGCAACATTCCAATCCCACCTTCTATCCAGAAGGAGGCGATTCAAATCATCAAAGATCACGTTGTGTCGGGTGTCTATGAACCCTCAACCGCTGTATACTGATCCCGCTGGTTTTGTGTCCTCAAACAGGATGGCAAGACTTTCCATCTCATACATGACCTCCAACCCCTTAACGCTGTTATTATCCGCGATGCATCTGTACCTCCATTCGTCGAGCACTTTGCGGAATCCTTTGCGGGTTACATAGTCTACAGCATGATGGATCTTTTTGCTGGCTATGATCAGCAACCGTTACATGTCGACTCCCACGACATGACCTCCTTTTCCACTCCTCTTGGACCTCACTGCTTAACCACTGTCCCTATGGGGTATATGAATGCGGTGCAGATCTACCAGGCTGACATGGCCTTCGTCCTTCAAGATGAAATACCCGACCATACTATGCCATTTATCGATGACCTTCCCATCAAATCCAGTACTACCTGCTATCAGCGTGCGGATGGTTCCTACGAAACGATTCCAGAAAACTCTGGAATTCAAATGTTTATATGGAATCACCTTGTAGTCGTTAACCACATTTTACAGTGTCTCGAGAATGTTGGTGCCACCATCTCAGCCAAGAAGTTCGTCCTCACTGCTCCGGACGCGATTGTTGTCGGTCATAAATGTACCTTCGAAGGTCATGTTCCCCCGGATCCGAAGGTCCAGAAAATCTGTGACTGGCCTGAATGCACTACGCTTAGCCAAGTCGCGGATTTCTAGGGACATGCGGTGTGTTACGCATTTTTATCAAAGGTTATGCATCAATCGCCAGACCGCTTGTCGATTTGACGCAGAAAGGTGTTCCTTTTTCATGGGGCACAGCCCAGCAGGAAGCCATGCAGCATCTTAAAGATGCAATACTCAATGTTACAGTTTTCCCTTATGGCCCATCTTTTCCGCATGCCTATGGCCTCATCGTTTCCCCATGAATCTTTGCTCAACACTTATCTTCTTTCCCTTGTTAGTTCTCGACCTCTTTCACTTCCAATTGGCACACCAGAATTCTGGTTGAGTCACACCTTTTATTCCGGATAAGTCACCTTCCCTTATTGGGACTATTCCACTTCACTTAATACCATTGAGTCACTCTTCCTTATTTGGACTACTCCTCCTCGTCATCACTCTCTTTATGTGATGACTCGTGTTCCTCTCATTCATCCACATAGCCTTTACTGCACACACAGGATAGCGCAGTCCAGTATATCATATAAGTAGTTACCAGACTTCACTTGTATTCCCCAGCTAGTTCTACACAATCCAGTGTTGTTACTTAGCACATCCACGAGCCCCAAGTATGTGCATTGGGTAGTGAGACACTTCTTCTCTTCACTTCGCCCACAACAAGTCTTCAAACTACTTCGAGTGTTCACTGTGCTATGTTCCGACGCCCAGCATTAACAGACTACTCCCATTCCCATTTCACCACCACATTTTAACGTCCCTTGAATGATACCAGAAAATGCTTTTGCCCCTCAGTGCCACCATTGTACTTGGCAGTGTACTTGGTGAAACTCATCTTGTCCCCATATTTGACCTCAATAATGATCTCAATCCCCCACTCTCTTTCCAGAGGACACATTTCATGATGAGGATTATGGCAATGATGTTTGGGATGCTACGGCAGAAGCCAACATTACTGGATCTCCTGGTGTGGATTATCATGATTTTTAATTTTTAATTTTTAATTTTTAATTTTTAATTTTTAATTTTTAATTTTTAATTTTTAATTTTTAATTTTTAATTTTTAATTTTTAATTTTTAATTTTTAATTTTTAATTTTTAATTTTTAATTTTTAA
>JBBPLF010001103.1:0-11799 GCA_038089615.1 Aureoboletus auriporus
GTTCTCGCGCCATTTCTCCAAGATCACCCTGATCTTATGGAAAACCTATGACAATACATCCTCCCCCCAGTCAGGTAACTGAAGGTTAGTCCCAGCTCCTAATTCCAGGGTCCCGAGCCTGCGCTGCGATGCATCGCTCACTCCTAGTCACCAGGGTACACAGCGCACTCTTCCCAACTGAATCGGGCCCAGCTTCGAGCCGGGAAAGCCTTTGGCTTTTCTCCCATCTGCCACTCTCTCGTTCTCTCACCCATCTTGTACACTTCCAGATTCTTCTCTTCGACCATCATGCTACGTAGCCACAATGCATAGACTGAGCGTATTCTACTTATCGAGTCTACTATCTGTGTTCTGTCAATGTTTCACAGCCGATAACTGGCCCTTGGTCACCATAGATAGGTCCTGGGGTACATTTCTATTTCTCGACTACCTCGAAGCCCCTGCCGATATATAGACAAGGACAGGATAATTTTTGGCGGATTGGGGAATGTCAATGAGGTTGTATTCCGGAGCACCATACTTCCGGACTCTGAAGGAGGACAAGGGTGTGAGGGCCACCCTCGGTGACCCTCCTAGCGCCTACCAAAATCCAAGGTCCGGTCCAAGTTCTCCCAGTTCCGACGCCACCTCCGGTTTCCGTTCCAGTCTTAACTCCAGAGCCCGTCCGACCCCTTGTTTCGGTGCAAGTTCCAGAATTCCCTCCGAGTCCGACACTTGCTTGTTTCAGTTCCGTCTCCGCTTCCAGTTCTGATTGGAGTCCCGGACTCGGCCCACTTCCGGTTCAAGTTCCAGTACATGCAACCCCTTTCACTGACACGCTCGAGGACGAAGATTCATCCTCTTGGATTCAATTTTCAAGGGCTTCATTCGAAGTCTCCCCGTATTCTACAACATGGTCCGAGGTACGCGTCGCGCAGAACCTGCCAGTGAGAAGAACCACCCAATATCGCGCGCCACTTGGTCTCATCAGCGAAGTAGCGCTTGATGATAGGTGCAGCAAGTGATAGAGTTTGTTCACTGGGCTGAAGAAATCCATACCAATTTCAGGATTTGATGCGAAATGGTGACGGACGGATGACAGCAGGATCATGGCGGGATCTTGCTCGCATCTAAGGACATTAGTGAATGTAAGGACCCCCCCCCCAAAAAAAAAGGGTGCCTCACTCTGCGTTGTACTCGATAGTACCGAGTCGGAGGTCTATTTTTTCTCCGTCGTCTCGTACGACGTCAGATGTAAGATACAAAATCGAAAAAGGACGACTGGCGGGCAAACACACAACTTGAAAGGCAAGTTGGCATATCCAAGTGTGAAACATACATGACGTCTAGAGTGTACGTATCAATAAGTCCTTCAATTGCCGATCTGCGCTTGAGGAGCGGCACTCGCGAAATTCGTCAGAAGTCTTTTGGCCCACGTCGGGTCAGCGCTCATCCACATCTCGAATTGCTTGTAAGTAATATCATCATCCCAGTGGCTTCCAGCCTTGGAGATCCCGTTCCCCACATACTTGGCGATGAATGCCCAAACATCAGCTGCTGGCGTATCGCCAAGCGCATCCTTGGCACCCTGCTTCACGATCCACGTGACTTTGTCATCGACTTGTTTCCTGTTACGAAGGACTGCAGATACAAAAGAGTAAGCACTCGAAAAGTGATCCAAGTCTACGATCGCTAATAGCTCACCGAACGTGGATCCGTTCCTAATTCCCTCCTTAGCCAGGTCTACGTTGTCTTTCACAAACGCTTCCTGCCGTTCGTCTTCACCAGAAATCTCCTTCTGGACCGTCAGATACAGATCCGTCAACCGCCATTTCCTAACAGAATGACATCAACATAAATCGTCGGATTGATCAAATCAGACTCACGTCGGATCCTCCAGATGGATCTGGTATTTGATAGACGCCATTGTGTACGGTTTCTGGATAGTGACGGACATAATCTCGCTGAGGGCCTCATCAGTGTCAGAAGAAGTAGGCCCTTCGGGTCTGTAAATACCACGTCAGTGCCGATATAATGGGTGACAGCGACGACAGGCGACTGTTGGCTTACGAGAAGATGCGGAGGACCATTTTACTCCTCTCGGCCTCTGCTTTCTCGTCGTCCAGCTTCTTTTGCTCTGCAGTCAACGCGTCTATCTTTGCCTGATCCTTGGTCTCTTTCGCTTTTAACTCCTCTATTTTGGCAGTCAATCCTTGATCGACTGCACGTCCTGCCCCAGTCTCGGCCACCGACTTGCCTCCCGCTACCCTTTCTGTCGCATTTTGAAGCGGGTGTGGCTTGTTGTTGTTGATAATATGCTGTATGATTTCGTCGGCAGTCCTTTGGTTTCTCCTGCCGATATAACGAATCAGCTTCCCACCAGATCCATGTGTGTTGTCTAGAATGTCCTTGTATGCATTATCGCTGGTTTTGAGCTGATGCTCTCTCGTTTCGTAGTCGATCTTTTCTTCCTCATCTTCGAACGTCCCAGGCCACCGGGTCATCACGATCACCATGTTTTTGTAGTTCTCTCCACCGCAGAGCTTCTTGAAAATGTCTAAAACGTATATCAGTCTCGGCCCGTTCACACGAAGCATACCGCTCTCGCCTATACTGGTCTTCGATGGGCCGGTAAGCCTGGGAGCAGTGCTATTGTGGAAATAAATCAATCCCTGCAAATGATGTTCGTCCTCGTATCTGTCAAGCAACGTTAAGCTTGGAACATTAATAACCCCTGTTCATGCGACGCACTTCAGCTTGAAATAGTCAGACAGTTTCTTAACGATTTCAAATTCGTTCCCTTGGGAATCTTCAAATCCAGGGGTATCAATGAGCGTTACCTTCCGACCCTTGAAAACGAAGGATGCTTCTGTCAGATCACTCGTAACTGACTCAATTCCACAGCCAGCCTCGAACTGTGATCCAGCGACGAAATTGATGAACTGTAAGAAAGATCCAGTCAGTCGCACATATCAAGTACGATGACATCCATACGGTAGATTTGCCGACGCCGGTGGGGCCCATGACCCTGCCTACCATCAAGTATTGGTAAGAACGGCCGAGTTTTAGAATACGTACCCAATGAAGATCTCCTTTTCTTGTTCGGTCTGGAAGAAGCAACATAGAAACCAATGCTGTTAGCGAAAGGTAGTCGCATATATCAAATATGACGATATTCATACCGCGGATTCGACGCCTTCAATGCGACTCGTACCACTGAGCACCGTCAGATATTGCGAAGAATGTCCGAGTTTTTAGAACGCGCACCTAGGGGGAACTCTAGGTTCCTTTTTACCCCGGAACGAAAGGAGATGCATGATATAAGACATCGATTTGTTTAGGATGTGGGGTGGAATGGGGGGGCGGCGAGGCTTGAAATTTAGAAGCCAAGTATGTTTACAGGTTATGATATGGCCACCTTGTGCCCGCAACCACTATGGGCTGAGTTGAATTTTGGCCAGGGTTAAGACCCTTGGTGCCATGAGGTGCAACGCAAGGTGAATAGATTGGATAAAAGCACCTCGTCCTCGTGGTGGGTAATCTAAGGATCTGCCCTACTCGTGCTCGCAGCGAGGCACGGAATTCCAGCCGAGGCGGGGTAATAGGATGAGTGGCACCTTCAAACTATATTAAGTAGTCAGCGCTAGCAATTAGTCTCAAACCAGACGCACTTGTGCCTTTTGGCAGGAAAGCATCCGGTTACTAGACTCGCGTGCAAGATGCCTCGAGAAAAGCTGAATATTCATGTAACCATACAACGTAGATAAGGCCATTTTTTCCTGGGCTTTGCGCACGAAATCTCTCCTCGCCTTTATATGAAACCGCGCAAAGTCGTTCAACGATGACTCCTTTGAAATCGTGGGACGCTTCTTTGCCCGCACCGAGTTCTCCAACTTGATGACGATGCGCTCCTTTTCGACTTATTTGCGGACTGCCAGGGCCAGCACCGAATGAAGGCTTGGTGTAAAAGTGGTGTGAGGGAGGAGTAATGGCGGGGGAAGGACTGGCGGGGAACAAATTAATAGTGGGACAGTCGATGATTACCTAGTACGAGAGCACGATCAGGTAAACGATGCACAGAACCCAAGTTGCCCAGACATGGTCAGTTATTTCGGCGATGACGGTGACTTTGCCAGAGGAGAGACCGGAATTCAGAGAGTGAACATGCAAAAAGGACGATGGGAGACAACAGTGCCCATTCGACCTCGATGAACTCATGCGGGTACACAACGGCCACGGAGGGACAGGAAAACAACTCAAGGACATGTTTTGAGGATGCGTGGGTCAGATCGACGACGTCGGTGGATTATTCCAGTGAGGGACACAGATGAGGCGAGGACTCGTAGTATTGCATGATTCTGACTTTAAAGAGAGTATCAACTGACCGCTCTTTCTGACGCGAATGCAGTCAAAAAAAAGAGTACGCAACCTCTAGTGGCGCGACCAAACCTAGGTCTTTCAACGGCGTGATAATGCGTATAGGTCGCCAGGATTTGCACAACATGCGAGTGGACTAATATATGGGAGTGACGTGCACGAATGGAGACATATCACGTCCCGTCCACCCTACTCCAAGTCATGTCTCAAAATTAAAGGTGGTCTCGTATATGTAACCAGAGTGATGCCACACGCAGGGAGGGACTTTACGACGCGTCAGCGGGTTCTTCTTGCCTTGATGAAACTCTACCTAGACTGCGGGAGATGGTGTGTGTGTTTGTTCCTATAAATAGTATGAAATATACTTCAGCGCTGATACTCGTCTTGGTCTCTGCGAGCAACGCAAGAAAGTGCCAGTGGGTTAAAGATGAATAGCATGTCAACAGACGATAAGATAATGACTTAGGATCGAAGGTTCTTACGCTGCATCATCGATCGTCGGAACAAAATCGCTATTTAAATACCACTCCTAATCCAAAAAAAAGTGGAGGGCGGGCGGGGACTTGAAAGGAACTAAAATTAAAGCAAGCAGGGTATGGCCAACGACGAATGCGGAACATATACAGGTAAATGCAGACCAACGTATCATCAGTAGTCCTTTAATCATCGGTCATTCCTTGAGGAGCAAGAACATTCACGACGTATTTCAGAAGCTTCTCGGCCCCCGTTTGAGCCATGATACCTTCCAAGCCACCATCCGTTTTCGCTCTGGCTGCCAATATGCTGTGGTTAGTTTTCATCCACATCTCGAGTTGCTTGTAAGGAACGTCATCGTCCCAGGGACTTCCAAGTCTGGTCATCCCATTCCTCACAAATTTCAAGAGGGAGGCCGACACATCAGTCACGGCAGTGTCACCAAATGCTTCCTTGACGACCTGCCCTACCATCCATGCCACTTTGTGATCGATTTGTTTCCTGTTGCGAAGGACTACAGAAACACGCAAGTCAAAAGTGAGGATCCGAGAAACGAACCAAGTCTTCCATTGGTAATAGCTCACCAAACGTGGATCCATTCCTGATTCCCTCCTCGGTCAGATCTACATTGTCTTGCACAAACTCTTCTAGCTGTTCGTCTTCGACATAAATGCCCTTAATTGTCAAAAACTGATTCGTCAATGGCCACTTTCTGTTGGAATGATATCAACACGCATAATCGGATTGATCAAATCGGACTCACCTCGGATTCCGCAGATAGATCTGGTATTTAACAGACGCCATTGTGTACGGTTTCTTGATGGTGATGTACATAATCTTGTCGAGGACCTCTGGAGTGTCAGAGGAAGTAGGCTCTTTGGGTCTGCAAATTTCATGTCAGTGCCGAGATCATGAGCGACAGCGACGGCAGGCGAGTGTTACTCACGACAAGATGTCGAGGACAATCTTATTCTTCTCGTCCTCGTCCTTTTCCTTTTTCATCTTGTTTAGCTGCTCAGTCAACGCGTCTATCGTTGTCTGATCCCTACTCCCTTTCGCTTCCTGTTCCTTTAATCTGGCAGTCAATCCTTTATCGACTGCACGTCCTGCCTCTGTCTCGGCCACCGACTTGTGTTCGTCCACCCTTTCCTTCGAATTTTGAAGTGGCTGTGGTGTGTTATTGTCGATAATATACTGTATGATCGCGTTAGCAGTCTTTGGGTTTCTCCTGCCGATATAGCGGAACAGCTTCCCCCCAGAGCCATTTGTGCCGTCAAGAATGTCTTTGTAAGCACAATCGCTGGTTTTGAGCTGACGCTCTCGCTCCACGTATTCTCGCTCTGCTTCGTCATCCTCGAATCTCACAGGCCACCTGGTCATCACGATCACCATGTTTTTATAGTTCTCAGCGCCGCAGAACTGTTTGAAGATGTCTAGAACGTATGTCAATATCGGCCTGCGTATGTGAAACATAATGTTCTCGCCTATACTGGTCTTCGATGGGCCGGTGAGCCTGGGGGCAGTACTGTTGTGGAAATAAATCAAGCCCTGCACGTGCTGTTGGCGCTCGTATCTGTGAATGAGCAACGTCATATTAGGGACATTGATGTATTCCTGTTCGTACGACGCACTTATCCTTGAAGTAGTCCGACAGCTTCCTGACGATCTCAAATTCATTCCCCTGGGGGTCTTCGAACCCAGGGGTATCAATGAGCGTTACCTTCCGACCGTTGAAGACGAAAGATGCTTCTTCCGGATAACTCGTGACCGATTCAATCCCACAGCCAGCACTGAGCTGTGATTTGGCGACGAGGTTGATGAACTGTAACAGATTGTCAAGTCAGTCACACATATCGGGTGTGATGTCGTTCATACGGTGGATTTGCCGACTCCAGTGGGACCCATGACTCTGTGCACCGTCAAATATCGCCAAGATGTCCGAGTTATAGGACGCATACCCGATGAAAACATCTTCCTCTTGTTTGGCCTGGAAGAAGCAAGATGGAGAAACAATCCTGTTAGCGAAATGCGGTATGCATCGAAGATGATGATGTTCATACAGCGGATTCGCCGACTACAGCGCGACCTGTGCTACTGCGCATCGTGATTAGATATTGTTGAGATGATGTTTGAGAACGCGTACCGAATGGGAGCTCTATCTTCCTCTCGTTCGGCCTGGAAGAAACCAGACAGCAAAGCATGTTGTTAGCAAAATACGTACGTGTCAGGTATTATGACATCCATACAGTGGATTCGGCAACCACAGTGCGACTTGTGCTACTACGCGGTGATCAGGTTTCGTGAATATGTCCGAACCCCAGAATGCGTACCTAGGGAGAACTCCACCTTTCTCCTGATTCGGCTGTTCGACCTGGGAGACACAAGACAGAAAATCATGCTGTTAGCGAAAAGCAGTACATAATCAAGTATAATGATATTCATACAGTGGATTTGCCGACTTCAGTGGGATTTATGCTACACACCATTAGATAATGTTAAGATGGCCGAGTTTTAGAATGCGTACCGAACGGAAAGCTTATCTTTCTCATGTTCGGCCTGGAAGAAGTAAAATAGAAGACAGCGCTGTTAGCGAAGGACAATGCACAAGTATGATGACATTCAGACCGTGGATTCGACGACGACTGCAGTGCGATCCGTGCCACTGAGCACCATCAGATATCATCAAGATCTTCGTGTTTTGGAACGCGTACCGAATGGGAACTCTAGGTTCCTCCTTCTTAGTCCGGGAGAGCGGAAAGAAGGGCATGATGAACGACGACTTTGATTTGTTTAAGCTGTGAGACGGAATGGGGGACAGCGATGCACTTGAAGTCTAGAGGGCGGCCATTCTCACCATGCTGTTTAAGTTATGGACAATATGGCCACCTTGCGCCCACAACCTCAGTGGGTTGATTGGGTCAGGGTCGAGACCCTTGGCGACATGAGGTGGAACGCAAAGGGAATAGATTGGCAAAAATTCCTCATCCTCATGACGTGTGATCTAAGGGCGTGCCCTACTCGTGCTCGCAATGAAGCAGTAGGATAAGCGGTACCATATACATGGAATCTATCTAACAGTAGTCAGCGATTATAATAGCACCAGACCCACTACTATTTTGACGTTGAAACAAAATAAGCATTTGATCAGTGACGACACTCACATACAAGATGGCTCGAAAGAGAAGAAGTGACATTACAACACAACACGAATCAGGCCGTCTTTGCTAGCGCTTTGTCGTTTTTTCCCAATATGAAACCACGCCAAGTCACTCAGCGACGCCCCTTTTAGATGGCGGGACGTATCTTTGCCCACGCCGAGTTCTCCTACATGACGACGGCGTGCTCCTTTTGACTCGTTTGCACACTACGCCGGAGCCAGCGCAGGGCAAAATACGGCGGTAGGGGAAGGATTGGCGGGGCACAGATGTAGCGGGACACTCGATGATTTTCCAGTACGAGAGCATGAGGGGGTGAGCATGCAACGAGGACGAGGATGGCAAACTACATTAAGTGGAATTCCTGCGGACCGCCTGTCGTGCCCGCACAATGGACACGGGGGAAGGGACTCACGGACATGTCTTGAGGATGCGGGGGGTAAGATCGACGGGGGACTGCGTAGTGTTGTCCAACGTTAAACTAGTCCTGATTACCTTGTGTGACGACAAGCTTGTGTTGCGTGAGAATTGAAGCTCACTCCATCTTCATCATCTACTTCCACATTCTTACATATCTACAGATGTCAGAGGCTCATATCCGCAATTCAAAATTTAGCTTCTCAAGATGGTTACATCGTCGCTTCAAACCACACACAGCAGAAGTCGACATGGTTGACGCTGAATCTGCTTCGACAATCAGTCGTACGGAACAACGTCGGTCGATCTGTTTTCTCCCATGTCCTATAGCTCACAAACCTTGTTAGCGCCTTCAATTCAAATCCTCGATCCTGAACCTGCTGCCACAGCCAGTCGTATAGAACAACGTCGGTCGCTTTGTTTTCTCCCGCTTCCTACAGCTCACCGCTTCCAAATCAAGCCCTCAACCCTGAATTCCTTTCGACAGAAATTCATACAGAACAAGGTTGATCGATATATTTTCATATGTTTTCTATAACCGATAGGTGTTGTTAGCGCTTGCAAATCAAACCCTCTTTCCTGAATCCGTTGACACAGCCAGCCATACAGAGCAACGTCGGTCGATGTATTGTCTCCCATTGCCTATGACTCATAGATGTTGTTAGCGCTTCCGAATCGCCCTGAATCCGGTTTGTTAGCCGGTCATACAGAACAGAGTCGGTCAATATGTTTTCTTCCTTTTCCTACAGCTGATGCATGTTGTTAGCGCTTCTTCCAAATACAGTCCTCGATCCTGAATCCGCTTCGATAGCCAGTCACACAGAACAAAGTCGGTTGATATGCTGCCTTCTATTTCATACGGCTGATCGATGTTGTTAGCGTCTCTCGATCAAGTTCTCGACCCCGCTAAAATGGATCCATCCGGGCGCAAGGCGTGTCTGAAGGGCACACGTCGAAAGATTATCGATCCCATCCTCCAGTGGGCCGACGACTTAACCTCCAACGCCAATATCCACTGGCTTTATGGTGATGCTGGCTTTGGGAAGAGCGCCATAGCCCACTCTGTTGCCGAGGAACGTCAAAGACTATGCGTTGCATACCTGTTCTTCGACAGGAACGACCCCGCCTCCAGTCATCCTAGTCTCGTCCTCCGTACCATCGTCAATAAACTCGCCATCAACAACCCAGTTCTCCGACTTGCTATTCTTCATACTATCGAGAAGAATCCGGAGATAGCCACTGAATCCCTTACCACCCAATTCACAAAGCTTCTTCACGAACCTCTGACCGTGTGCCAACATAAACTCGATTCCCCTCTCCTTGTCATTCTAGATGCTCTCGACGAATGCGGAGACCCCAAAACACGTAGGGTCCTTGTGGACCTTATAGCGAAGAAGTTCACTTCACTTCCTCCTCCACTCAAGTTTCTGATCACTAGTCGTGGCGAATCGGACATCGTCGAACCATTCAACTCATCCCCGAACAATAATCGAATCAATCGGGTCGAGCTTCTACCATCCACAGAGGACGTGCTCAAATTCTTGGAGGATGCCATGCAGAGAATCCGTAAGAGTCGCCACTCGTGTCGGCTACCCGTCCACTGGCCGGGAAGTCCAACAATGCTTAAACTCTCACGTTACATGGAGGGGGTCTTCCTTTTGGCGTCAACGGTGGTATCGTTCGTTGAAGATGCTTTTCATCCACAAACCAGCCTCGAGTATTTGCTCATGTCGGACAGTACCAGCAGTGCCGAAAGGCTTAATAGTCTATTTGCTACTGTCCTGGAGTCAATTGGCAACTGGAAGGATCCTCGCGTCATCAACGAATTCCAAGCCATTGTCGGTGCTGTCGTCGTTGGACAAGTACCGATGACTGTCCTAGCTATTGGTCAACTTGTAAAATTGGAACGTTCATCATCCAAGCTTCTCTCCTCTCTTCGATTCACCTTCGGTACAGTGAAGATAAACCTATTAGGATCCTCCACACCGCTGTCACCGATTATCTCACGGACCCCAAACGTTCCGGGAAGATGCCATGGTTTATCGATATATCGGATCGGCACCAGTCCCTCGCCCGTTCATGCCTGCTCCTCATGAAGGAACGACTACGTTTCAACATATGCGGTCTTGAGACGTCTTATTTGTTAAATAAGGATGTCCCTGGTCTATGTCAACGTGTTCAGAATTCCATTCCAGAGTCACTTGCATATGCTTGTCAGCATTTCGCATCGCATCTCCGTCTCTCCAACACTAAGCCTTCCGACCGTAACAAGCCCTCTGATGTCGAAGCCTTCATGCGCTCTCAGTTACTGTTTTGGTTGGAGGTACTCAGTCTTGTGGGTGAAGACAAGGTGGTCATACCGGCCATGGAAACACTTGAACAGTGGTATCGGGTGGGTCAATCCTTCCCATCAGATGTTATATG
This sequence comes from Aureoboletus auriporus, assembly GCA_038089615.1. Classification (NCBI taxonomy): domain Eukaryota; kingdom Fungi; phylum Basidiomycota; class Agaricomycetes; order Boletales; family Boletaceae; genus Aureoboletus; species Aureoboletus auriporus. Next base: position 10,827 of record JBBPLF010001103.1, read on the forward strand.
AATTGACTTATGAAATAGAACAACAACAAGGAGCTGGCTGATCTTGCGCATGAGGTCGTCAAGTTCATGACAGTTTTCCGGGGAATCATTTCTCAGAGCACACCACACTTGTATATCTCTGCAGTGCCCATGTGGCGAGAGAGTTCACATATTCGACGCATGTATGGTCACAGGCTCAAGGGGACAGTTCGAACCAAAACCGGTGGTGTTAATCTCATGCCATCACTGCAGAGGATTATGAGAGGGCACACAGCTGCGCTCACATCAGTTGGGTTTTCACCTGATGGGAAGCGCGTCGTCTCCGGGTCTTACGATGAAACGATTCGGATCTGGGATGCAGAGACAGGATCTGTTGTGGCTGGGCCGTTCGGGGGACACGCATATACAGTCACATCAGTCGCGTTCTCACCTGATGGAATGCGCGTCGTTTCGGGAGCTTGGGACAGAACAGTGCGGATCTGGGATGCGGAGACAGGATTTCTCGTTGTTGAGCCGTTCAAGGGACACACTGATTACGTCAGATCGGTCGGGTTTTCACCTGATGGAAAGCGCGTAGTCTCCGGATCTGACGACAAGACGGTGCGGATCTGGAATGCAGAGACAGGATCTGCCATGGCTCGACCCTTCAAGGGACACACTGCTGCAGTCCCATCGGTCGGGTTTTCACCGGATGGAAAGCGCGTCGTCTCCGGCTCTAGAGATAACACGGTGCGGATCTGGGATGCAGGGACAGGATCTGTCGTGGCTGGGCCGTTCAAGGGGCACACTGATTGGGTCATATCAGTCGCGTTTTCACCTGATGGCAAGCGGGTCGTTTCCGGGTCTGAGGACAATAAAGTACGGATTTGGAATGCAGAGACAGGATCTCCCGCGGCTGGGCCCTTCAGGGGACACGCTTCCGTAGTCACATCAGTCGGGTTTTCACCCGATGGAAAGCTCGTAGTCTCTGGGTCTGACGACGACACGGTGCGAA